>KN484285.1:171591-192206 GCA_000787095.1 Periophthalmodon schlosseri | reverse complement strand
CTGTGTGTTAGTTAGGGGGCATGGGGGTGGGGTGGTGGGGGGGCACGTTTTACCCAGGAACTTGACAGGCCACTGCTTGACCATCTGGAAAAGCCATCTCTGATTGGATATCATCAGCAGGTGGGCGTGAACACAATTAATCAATCAGAACAAAGAATAGTTCCTGTTGCTTTTAGCTGAGAGTGTGCCTCTTTACCCAATACAAAATACATATTCTATGGCTACAGGGTGTTCCTCTGGACCTTGGCATAGAAAAATATTTCTCAAAATCCAAAACTGTCCATGAACGTCTATAACAGTCTATAAAGGCTTCAGTCAGAATGCTCCTATCTCCATTCCCCACGGTCTATAGGGTTTCCCAACGCTGGACGCAGGCGCTGGGGTGCTGATACTTGTGGCTGTAGTGGGCGAAATGAGTGGGAACGCACTGAAAGGGAACGGGAAAGCCGAAAGAGACGAGATCAGAGGAGGAGACAGTTTGGAGCCTGTAGTCGGGACAAGGGCCGGGTGCAGGACCGCTGTGGGGGCAGCAGTTGTGGGGGGCACACGAAGGGGCGCTTGTTCTGTGTGTGGGGTCACACTGCCGCTGCGTCGGCCCGGGAGGTGACTGTCTGTAGAAGGAGAGGGTGTGCTGGTGGAGGATGATGTGCTTGTGGGTGCCAGAGGGGTAGTAGGAACTGTCAATGTGGGCTGGTGCTGTAGAAGGTGCAGACTGTGGGTGAGGTGGGCCGCAGGAGGCGAGCCAAAAGCGGAGCCCCAGGCTAGGTGGCTGAGGCCGGAGTGGGCCTCTCTCTGACTGGCGTAGTTATTGAGATGTGAGACCAGACGGATACGCAGAGGGTCGGTGCTGTCCAAGCCCTCGATGATGCTGAGGTAACGGGCAGTCTCTGCCAGGCACTCACGGAAACCCAGACCGCGGTAGTCCATCGCCAGTGCATGAGCGTCAAAGTAACCTGAGGGAATGACAAAACAAATATAGGTTTAGAGATTTTTGATGATTTGTTAAGTGGAGGAAGCTTAAAATATATTAAATTCAATATGTCTTACAGGTAAAACCAAACACTTCAATATTGTTACTTATACTTAATACTTTCAAGAAATATTTAGTAAGACTTCTCTGTGATAAGGCTTTTATTTACACAGTCTTTTAAAAGCAGGAAGGTTACATATTGCATTAAAGAGCTGGGTTGTTGGATTTTCTAGCTCTCACCTTTGCCTCCAGCTGCATGAAGCATCTTCAGATGGTCCACAGTCATCTGCAAAATCTCTGCCTTCTCCAGTTTGGCTGAACCCTTTATTATAAGAAAATTATGCAATTAGATTTAACAGATTTATGATGGAACTTGTGTTGCATCGATTATGAACTTATATATTTGCATTAAAAGTAAGTTGGTGCGTTTACCTGTTTTTCAAAGGCGCTGGGGACGAGTCTGCGCAGTTCGCTCAAACTATTGTTTATTCTGTCACGACGTCGTTTCTCAATAATCTGAATAAAAACAAGTCTTTATTAACAACGGTCTTTTGGCAGCTTTACCATAAACTTCAGGTTATAATTTAAATATATTTGACAAAAACAGTTACTTACTCCTCGACGTCTCTTCCTCGCCTGCACCTGAGTGGTCGTGGTCGGGGACAACGAGCCGAGAGGAGAGCTCAGGTTCCTACAATAAATAAGATATGTCAGTATTAGCTAAGTATTAATAAATTTAATCTTTGAATCTTTCCAATCTCTTGAACTAGAGACTCAGCACGACTTTTACAAACAATCAAACACCTCAAATTAAAATAAAAGTGCGTACCCATTCTCGTCTGCGCTCTCCTTCTCTACCTCGATGGCCTCATCCAGTTCGCTGTCCGAAGAGCAGCTAAAATCATGGTTCCTTTTCATCTTTATGAGAGTTTTACAAAGTTGTTGAAGTTGTAGTCTGTGATAATAATCCGAGTGCGAGTGCGTTCTGTTCTGCGTTGGAACCGCGTATGCCCAGGTTCTGCAGTGCGCCTCTGTTTGAAGCGCTGTCCTTTCCCACGGTGTCATTTCAACTCTACTTCCAGCCAAAAGAGGTGGGACCGTGTGTGGCATCCACCAATCCGTGAACAGCAACTGGTTTGAGTGACAGCGCAGTTGGCCCAAGCAAAACTTTGTCCGCTTTGATAGAACTAGCGATGAGAAGAAGGGGAGGACGTCTCACTTTGAGCCCTTGTCGGAGTGAAACCGATTTACATGAAAGAAGTTAACACAACTACACAAAACATTAATCAACTTTCACACTGGATTATGACAGATCTATCAAAACACAGACAACACATTCAAGTTAAAGCATTTTTTTTCTTTCCTTCATGATTTTGTTAACAGAAAAACAATAGTCACAGGTACTGAAGGGTGGGTCAAATGTAGAGGACACATTTCCCTAAGTGAGGACAGTAAAACCCACTTAACCCACAGATAAAGTCTGCGCTGACTTTAAGAAGAGCCTATTCATAATCTGGAATCTGGATGTGTATTGGAACAAGCTTCAGGCTAACTCTTGTTTATTGGGGTAATTGTTTTGGCATTATCAGTTAAAGCTCTATGTTAGTCAAGTTTCTGTTTACACCTGTTGCGTCTCGTGCTTGATGTCTTGGTTTTGGTGCGAACGTGTGAACTCGTAGTGATTAATCTTAATCACAGAGAGGATCTCTGTAGAAACTTTGTCAGCGGTCCAATGGACTCACGGTCCGCGCCTGCTGCCCCCCGCCCCTCTGTGTGTCCCGCCGCTGATGAGGAGTGGCTGGCCGGCTGTCAGCACGCGTTGGCCGTGGGAAAGTTCCCCAACCGGCGCTGATAACCAATCAGAGACCGACGGCCGTCTCCGGCGCTGGAATGAATGGAGCAATTGGTCGGGGCGACGGGCGGTCTGAGAGCGAGCGTGTGAACCTGTAATCCAATACTAACTCAGCCCGGGAGCAACCAGAGGAAGCCACCGTCTAATCTCACCCCACACACAGACCACATGCACCAGAAGCACCGGGGACATGAAGGGCCCGTTAGTCCGCGTACAGTCTCTGTACCAGCCCTGTATCACAGCGCTGCGCACGAGGCTTCCGCAGCAGCGTCACCCATTAGTGCGCTCCTACAGCATGCAACAAGTCCCTGTACAGAGCTGCATACACAGCGCAGCCTCCTCTACGTTTTTCTGTCGGTTGCAGCAGTTCTTTTAACATAGAGCCTACCTTATATGTATGTCAGCAATATATACATCAAACACATGGTTTCCAAAGCTGCCACGTCTCTTTTCATTTCAAGGCTGTTATTGAGTCATCACTGTGATGAGAGTGTAGCCTACTCAAAATATCCTAGACAGAAAATGTTTTATGTGGCAGTGATTATGAGCTATAGGCCACACGTAGTCCGGAAACATAGAACTATGATTCAGCAACTAAAAGTCTCGAGTCATTTATCACAGGTATGGTCAGATTGGCATATCTTCATTCTTCCGTGACAGATAAACTGGATTCCACTGATCAGCTGGTGAGGACACCAAAGGTAAATATGTACCAGTTGATTTGGTAGATAGCATCAGGGAGCTGCAGACATAATGGTCACACAGACAGACAGAGCAGGTTCTTGTTTGTCTTATAAGAATGACAGGAAGCACTTAGGGCTGTTTTCATCTTATTGTTGTTACAAGGCTGCCACACAGATGCTCTCACCAAGGCCAGGGCCGTGGCCCACAACATCAAGACTGCAGTGGACAAAATGCGCAAACCTGTTTTCTGAACATACACTTTTTAAATTTAATTTTATTATCAATTAATACATTATTTTATTTATTTATTTATTTTTGCAAACATCAATATTTACAACATTGAGTGCATATTTACAAGTGAGAAAGGAACGTTAAGAGTACATACAAAAGTGAGGGAAATATGGGACGCAAGACAGAGGTTTGTAGTTAGGTACACACACACGCACAAACACACACACACACACACAAACACACACACACACACGCACAAACACACACAGAATATATCATACACTTTTTAATGTTAAGAATGCATGAATAAAATATATGCATTAAATTGATTCATAAGTTTTTTATTTCAATTTGTTAGCAAAGGATTTTATATGATATACACCTCCTGTTGTAGCTCCTCCTTTAATTTGGAAATTGAGGCTTTAGAGAATACACTGTGACCTGTTAGTAGAATAATAATAATCATAAGTTAGCAGCACCATGTTTATATGGATCCCACATATTTTGACTACTGCCTTACACCTCATGTAGATTAACCTTGTCTTTATTGTTAAGCTCCTGTGTGTGTGTGTGTGTGTGTGTGTGTGTGTTTGTTTACATGTCAGGATCTCAGTAGCGGCAGAGTGGGAGTGACGTTCACACACAAGTTAGTGCAACTTGAAGCCATTGTCACAATAAACACAGGTGTGCTCCTTCCACAGTGGTCTCTTTGACAGTTGTGTGTGTGTGTGGTGTGTGTGTGTGTGTGCGTGGGTGCTGGGGCAGGACGGGGGGTGTGCTCTGAGCCTCCCTCTCTTGTTGTATTTCAAGTTCACCCAGAGTTCCCACGCTGTTATTTTCTGCCCGGCGCTCTTTGTTCTACCGGTCTCATCACATGTTGTGATTAGAGCCGCCCTTTGAAGGTGAGGGCACCGGACCAGCGACATCATCCAGAAGCCCCACCCCTCTCTTCCTCCCTCAGCGAATGAGGACACAGAGGCATCACACCAGAGGACATAACAATCCCAAATCACCCATCTCCACTGCTCTCTGCTGTGGTAGTCTTCCCAGGCCTGCAGCCAGGGGATCAACTTCAGACGAACTACAAGGGACAGGGAGAGCCGGGGTTTAGACCTGGTTTAGTCCAGATCAGAGCTGGGTGTAGTCTCATTACAGTGCAGGAGTGGTGATTACGTTTTAAGCTTGTACATGATTTAAAAGTTTAGTCATGGTTTGATTCCAGTCAGAGGCGGTGGTACTTTTCAAAATACAAATTAAAGTCCCCAGTATGTAACTTTTTAGATTAATATAAAAGTGAGCATCTCCACAAAACTGACTTTTATTTGGCCTGGAGGACAGCCTCCTCCTGCTTGTTTCCATGGAAATGTTTTTTTTTGGCAATAATATTCTACTATGGCACAAAACTCATCTATTGCCATGAAGAATGTTCCTAAGTACGGTTTTAACTTTCTATTTCCATGGACCCATGCAGGTGATGTGCCACAGAAAGTTGACAAATAAACAAGAAAAATACTTTGAAGATCATCAAAGTCAACAAAAGTTTTGCTGTAATAACAATATTCTGTTTCTATATATGTCTTTCCCATATTCCTAAAATATTTAGAATAAATATGGAGCCTCTCCTTTTTCCTCATGGTTATGCATCACATCACTGCATGTTACACTGATTCTTATAATGATGTGCTAATATACATTTTGAATCCAAGACAAATGTCACCTGTAGTTTAATCTGTCAGAATGGAATATATTAGAGAGGTCACCGGAGTAAACGCATATGGTCTGTGGTCTGGACAGGAAAATGGGAACCTGCAGAATATCTTTAATACTATGTTTAAAGTTTCTGCTCAAAATGTAGCTTTGCTTTCTTTCTTCTTTATCAAACAGATATCAAACTTGTGCAGGCGCTGGGCTTTGAAGCAAGAGTTTATCCGTTATTCACCCGAGTGTATCTTATTTGGGACGTGTAAATATTTTTACATATCCACTCAACGGTCCACATGTCATCAGATATTTAGCCTTCGATTTGTTAGGATTTGATTTCTTTCAAAAATCTTGGTGACTTCCGTAAGTTTAAATGAAGCAAAGCGCCGCGTTGATGGACTGACAGTGATAAATGATACTTGTGTTAAGTTCAGGAACTTTCAATTACAGCTAAACCAAACAAGCTAATGCTAAACTGTGAACTGCCAAAGTGCTGTCTGCGCTGTAGAGGAAGACTAATGTATATATTTTGGTTCAAACAAACACAATTATTAGTTCTTTCAAAAGCTCAAATGGAGGTCTTTCTTTTACATGTCTGTTGTTGGCATGGCCTCTCTCCATTACAGTATGTTGTGGCATTTTCTGAGTCACACTATGAGTCAAATGTCAGAGGCAGATGTGGTTTCTTTGAGAGAAAATTGCTCACGGTTCAGCCCTAAAAGTTGTGAGTTGCGATTTTGCGAATCCACAGTGTATTAAAGTAATATAAATGCAATCCAAAGGCATATGCTCTTATGGGAACTTGTGTTTAATATGGATGTCTACTTTATTTTTCATTGTTGACCCTTTGCCTTGTGGCCATAACCCAAGGCCTGGTGTAGCCAGAAGAACAATGCAATCCACTGGATGTAGAACTCCTCAGAAAGCATCATGAAATAAATGATTTATCTAAGAGAGTGAAAGTTATACCATGGGAGAATAATAGGGCAATCAGTGCTGTGGCGTCTGCCTGGTGGCCACAGGCAGATGTTGGTCCAGTCCAAACAATAGGAGCTGCTTCACTGAACCCCTCACAGGGTGCGTCTTGTTTTTATTTATAAATAGAATTGTGTGAAGCTTGGAGGAAGGCTAACTTTGTGTGTCGGGACAAGCCAGAGGAAGTGCTGTCTAATTCGGCACTGTGAGACATTGTGCATGATAGAGGCCAGAATGGGATACATCTGCATTGTTTATGGAGGGAGCGTGTGACAGGGGTAAAGGTGTCTGCTATTGTCTGGGTTCGGAGGGGAGGGGGTGAGGACGTGCTCTTATTGTTGTGCCTGCTCGGCCTCTTGACTGCAGTGTTTTGAGCTGTGGGCTGTTGTCACACAGGGAGCAGGTCTGTGAGAGCGGGTCAGCCTATTGAGGAAGTGCAGCGTTGTGTCAGAGTTGACCCACTGACATTCATCCCTGTCCCAGGCCCCATGGGAAGTGTTCTCATCTACTGCATCTTTCTGCGCTGTCACTCTGAGGAACACACACACACACACACATTCAAAACAAGACTTTGGCCTAAATAAACAATAATCTTTGTAAAACCAGTTCAGTCAGGAAAAAGTGAACAGCTAACATGACTGCTTAGTTACAGGATAACAATTTTATAAGTTTGATTTGTTTGATTTGAGTTACTGTAAATCTTTGATACCATGAAACCTTGTGCCAGGGAACATTGATGTGCCTTATTCAGGTGTGCCTAGATCCAGATGTGCCCTTCAATTTGAGTTGTGTAATTCACATGATTATTTAAAGCTACCATCTGTAATTACACTGGCCAACCCAGCCCTGCTGTATTGTCACATAACACAGCTAGATGCTATCTATGTTATTTCTGTCTGATACTATGTCAGCTTTGGTCTGACAAAAGAAGACCAGAGAGCACAGGTGAGTCTGAACAAAAGCCAGGTGAGGGGAGGGGGGGGGGGTTTCACATTTGCCATCAGCTGGTAGAAAAAAATCAAATAAAGTTACAGATGGTAGCTGGTAAAAAAAAACCAAATGAGCTAACGGATGGTAGCTTTAATGTGATAAGGTTTTCCAATTGGTGTCATTTGATAATGTTCTAGTGGATGGCGTGGCATGAGATCTATTCAGCAAAAAGTGTGGCGCCACTTGTGAAAAAGTTGCAAAACACTGCTGTGAAATACATTGACGGTGAAGCTTGCAGATACAGTATACATTTCTTTCCCAAACATCAGGAGCTGAGCTGAAGTGCAGTGTGCCACCTGTCTGAGCTTGCATTAACCGTACTCTTTAATCCAGTCTGGTTCACTCGATACGACCCTTCAACAGGTGGATGACCCCTCAGCTGCTGTGGCTCTGTCCCATCTCAGACATCCCAGACATGAGGGAGTAAGGGGGGGATGTACCTGCTGCTATGTGCATTTGTGGGGCGTCTCACTTCAGTGCAGTGCAGGAGGTGAGACGAGGAGAGGGGCTTCGGTCTATGAGCTTTGGTCTATGGGCTTTGGGTGTGACTCATGTCTGGACAGAGTGAAACTCCTGGTGGGTGGTCACTGCTGGAGTCAGGAGAACTCAAGTGTTTGTTTAACTTTCATCTCACTTTTGGGTAATAATTTGATGATTGTGATGATTATCTGACCCTGTCGCTCTTTCAAAATGCCCTTCTGGCCTTGACAAACATGTGCCCCTTTTCAACAGGTTTCATAAGCAGGGTGACTCAAGGCCAACAGTGACCACCTTGAGCATGTGACAAGTGTAATGTGAAAGTTAAGTGAAGAAAATGTGGTAGATCTTAAGGATTTTGTGCAACTACCGTGTGACCTGCACGCTTCAGTGGGCACATGTCTGCCACAAAATACTGTAGCTGTAACATGGAACATGGAAAGTGTCTGATGTTTTCAATGCACCGTATGCAAACCTTCAGAGCAAAATAGCTTTTCCTAATTTATTTCCCCACAAAACATTTCTGGTGGAGGTTCTGTCACTTGGTCTGCTTGCAATGTTCCACAGTACGGCGTTAAACTGATCTATCTCCATGGAGACAAGCATGTGACACCACGCCGCCACCAGGCCAGGTTACAGGTCTGATCTCTGGAGAGGTGAAAAAATGTTCAGTAAGAATGTAGATATTTTTCTGAGCAATAAAAACAGCTGAAATGAAATCAATACTATAGACGATTTTAACGCCACACTACACACAAGTTACACACCACACCTGAGACTGACGTGGGGTACACTCATCAACTACATTGATTCACATTAGAAAATGCCATAAAGAACACACAGTAACATACAAATAAGTATCAAACTTTCTAGGTTAAAAGTGAGACACTCTGCACCCCATATAGCCTACTTAACTGCATCTTGCTTTTTGTTAGCATCTTGTTGTAACACAGAACTGACTTTGACAATAGCAATGTATGTTTTTGCTGATTTTGCCACAACACATAAGTTCAACTGTATCCCAAAGTTTTGTGGATACTTGATTTTGAGCGGTACATTTATGGTTTTATACATAATGGCTTTTTGGTTCACTGTTAACGTCACTCATGTTTAGCCACTAATTTGATAACAAGCCTGAACTGCTTCAACATGTTTTAGCATTTGACATTTGGCCCAGGCCGGCACCGCCACCCTCTTCCTCAGTGACGGTTTGGGGTCGATTCTGTCTAAGGATAGGACCCCCCCGTCTCCCTCGTTGCAGCCCCCCTCCTCCCTGACCTGTGTAATGATAGCAGGTCAACAGTTAGGTTGTGTGAAGTAGTTGTGTGCGGCTACGGAGCGCGTGAGCTGTGCCTGGGAACCAAAGCTAGCCGTGTGATCCCGTGAAATCGATCTTTTTAGATGGGGGCTGTGGTTGTGTGTTTATATTTATGTGCTGTCGGTTGCAGGACGGGGCAAAAGAAGGAGGGGGGGTCATGACAGGAAACAGTAGATCCCTGTCGTGCTGTGACCAGGATGCCCCGTCTGAGAACTGTCTGAGAAGTGACAGCAGACAGAGAGGAGAGTTCAACTTACAGCCAGGAGACAAGGAGGATATATATATGTCTGAATTAGAGGATTGAAGTTTTGGGTAATGTTTGAGCAAAAGGGAAGGAAAGCACGAGACACTCTGCGTGTCTTTGGGTTTTTATTGGTTAAATACAGTATTGTTTTGGCCATTTTTGGTATAGTTGCACTTTAGGACAGTTGTGCAGAACTTCTTCCATTTGTGCCCATACTGCATTCTGTTATTACTCAGTGTTCATACAGTAGTTTGAATACACGATTTATTGGATAGGATTTTTACCATGGCCTGTATTACTTACTTTTTATCTATGGATGTGTGGCAAAACAAATGGGGACCAAGGACAGGAATAAATCTTTAAATTATACTAAACTAAAATTGAACCAATAACAACACCTGAGATAAAGCAAGGCAATAACTAAAATAATGCTTTCACAAGTCTGTTCATTGAATAGTTTCATTTTAATCTATGTTGCAAAAGGCCAGAGTAATGACTTTTGTTCATGTAAATCTTTTTAGATCCATAAATGGCTGTGTTTACAGTGGAAATGCATTTAGTTGCCCATTCTGTATATTTGAAACCATTTTCTAAACAGAAATGCTGCCTTGTCATATTTATAAAGTATAGTCTAAGATATTTAGTGTTACTTCACTGTTACTAACCATAAAAACCGTCTTGAACACGTTAAAACATTTGTCCATCAGTTCAAAGAGCGCCCCCTGTTGAGCGTATGTTTGTGCATGTGTGTGTCCATTTATGCTGTCAGAGGGGACTCACTTTCATCTGCCGCATCTGCTCTTCCTCTCTTCATCTGTCTGTACATGGGACCACTTCACTCATTCTGCCTCTCTACAGCCTGTGCCGCTAACGTCCTTATTCAATCAAGCAGGTCCCCCAGCCTTTTACACTGTCTGTCTGCTCCTTATGGGGACAGTCAAATCTATTAGTGAGGACTTCTGATGTCTGATCCTCTGTACTTACGTGGCACGCCCCAAACGGCATTCTTTGAGGTCTGCAAAGAGAAAAGTCAAATACCCAGTTAGCATTATCTTTGAAGCGATGCCACAGTTGTCCATAAGAATCAGAGTCAATGTAAAGTAATGGAGGCACAGAGAGAGCAGTGGGCTGTCGCTGTCACTACAAAGGGGCTTCATATGGCTTTAATAATACAACAAAGCCAAATGTGCCCTGTTACTGAACTTATAAAGACCTATGAAGAAGTTATGGGACATTATCTGTGAATATGTAAAATAAGGATTGTGTTGAAAATATGTGGTTAAGACTCGGCTATAGCATAAGTAGCACAATATGTTTTTATAACATATGTGAAAAGTACATATAGATTCAAACATTCTAGCAGATGTTGCCCTATACTACAAATAGGATCAGTTAATGCTGCTTTTCATTGATGCAATACAATTTTGAGATGCGCAATTGTTGCTCCTTACTCTAAGTCACGGACCTGATTCCAAATTGTGCAAGCTAAACGATAAACCTGCAAAGATTTATTTACTTACATCACATTTACTGCTGCATCAATAGATTTATAGAGTTACACACATAAAGAAAATATATTTACAGATAATATGAAATAACCTAAGATGTTCATCCACTTACATCAGCTTCAGTATTGTCTTGTATGTTGCACATTTAAAGTGACACTTAGGCAGTGTCTGATGCAAAAAGATGAAAAGAAAGTGGACAGTAGTTCCTCTCCTCTCTGTGGGAAGCCTGTGCTAAGAGTGTATGACTTACATGTTGTTATTACATCACTCAAGAACCGCACTGAAAACATTCATTAGATCCACTTCCCCGGCTTGTTTGCTTTTGGACTTGTGAGTGACGTGTGGGCCTTTGTGCGACTGTGTGACTGTATGATTGTGCGGTACTATTGTGTGTGTACGTGTGTGTGTGTGTACGTGTGTGTGTGTGTGTGTGTGGCTAGTCCAGGCTGATTGCTGTTTATTTGGCCAGTGGCTGACACAGAGTGGAGCAGTCAGGAGCAGCTCTGACACTGCTCTTTTTACTGGGTCTCTGTGGTCGGAGGAGGACTAACAGTGGGGTCACACTCCCTGTCCACCCCCAGGCACCAAAAACATGGGACACTCACTTCCTGTCTGTGTTGCACTTTGTATGAACTAATATACAGAAAGGATGGTCAAAATTGTAATCAAAATTACATATTTTAACATCACATTTTGCAAAATCATTATAGATTAGCGGATTAAACCAATAATCCACATAAGACGCTATGCTATAATATAATAAGTCTCTTTTTCTCTAACCAGACTTTTCTCACTATAATGGGTTTGGCCATAACATATGTCTTAAGACAATTTAAACGTTTCTTCACACTCGTCACCACCATTTCAAACTGTGTTCTGTCCAGGAAAGTCTATAGAGAAATCCTTAATATAAATATAGACTGCAAAAGAAAACAAAACATTTACTGTGGCATAAGTGAACCAACTGAGGGGGAAGATTGTTTACAAACCAAAACCTGAAAAACTTTCTACTGAAGCAAAGTATAATTACAAGTCTGTTACTTAGAGTTGTAGCCTACTGTCTATGGTAATTAACTTAATTAATCCTTTAACAAATCACACCCCCTTAAAACCACATAACCTCCTCTCCCTAGTTTCCCCTCAGGCTTGAGTTTAAAGTTGAACAAATCGGTTGGAGGATTTTGTGCCTTTTGCCTGCGCTGAGCTCATGACCGGTCACAGTCTAAAGCTGCAGCACAGATGAGCGATAACACACGCTGACATACTCAAGATGGCCTCCGCGACATGCACACTAACTCAAGCATGTAATGGGACATACTGCCGTAAAGGGGTCAGCGCTTCTCCGTCTGCTGCGCCGTGCCCCTATCCACACGCAGGATAAGACTACAACCTGTGGGGAAGGAGGGGCAGGACGTCCACACAGCTGTCTGAACGGAGGCTCTGAGACTTGTCCCCCATGAGCGCTTCCCAGGACTGCAGCGGGACGGGGGAGAGGAGGGGGGAGGAGGGGGAGAGTGACTGGTGAGGATTATCAACATTACTCACACAAACACAGTCGACAGTGGGGCTGGACTCAAAGAGACAGTGCAAATAGACTTGTCATAGCAAAATCTTAAGCCTAACTTGTATGATTAAAAAATAAAAATAAAAATACATGAATTAAATGATCTTCAAACTGTTTTCTAGTTTTGAGTTTAGCATTAGAGCAGTATCTTGGCAAACATCTACGTTAATTGCTGGGTTTCAGATGACATCACAGTATTCTATAGGCCAGTATTCATTCATACAGATGGGGGGCAGCTAAAATGAATATTGTTAAAATGATAAATTATGTTGTAATACAGTGGGTTCTTGGTTTTAAGCAATAATTGTAAATACTAGGTTCAGCGTTTGTGAATTTATCTTTTGGATATTTCATAGCAAAGTACTATGTAATCAATAGGGAAATCTGGCTCATGCCCCCCATCCCGGAGTATGACGTCATCACATTATAAAATCTGAAAACTACCAATGCTTTACCCCAAGAGTAAAAGGCAAAGGCAGCATATTATGGCACATAGCAAATATGATTTTTCATTGAATAAAAAATGAATTGAAATAGTTGTTTGGAAAGGTTAATGAGGCCCATTCTTATTATCTTAAAATAATAACATGAAAACATGACATTTTAATTATTATTATTAATTATTATTAATTATTTTTATTAAATTGTAAATTAAATTTAACTAAATAGTATTAGTAGTAGTTGAACATGTGGTAGAACCCAAACTAGCGTTTATGGAAATCTATTTCACATGTATTGTTACATTTCAGAAACAGCCCTACAGAAGAGGTGAAGGGCCCCATACAGTGCTAAAGAGTTTCAAGTGCAAGTCGTCAAAGCAGACGCGAGCCCGTTGTTGCTCACATGCTCAGTGAGATTGCAGACTGGACTTGTGTGTGCGTGTTGTGATTGTACAAAGGCGGCTATTTTAGTTATTTGTTGAGGCCTTGCGGTATTCGGTCCGTGCCATGTGAAAACACGCAGGCCACTCAGGAATACTCCCGTGTTTATGTTCGCTCCACGCTGTGTTTGTTATGCCTCCAGATGGAAATAGACAGAGACTGGAGGTTCGCAGCTCTCACAACTGTCACTTGTCTCACATCTGCCCCATTTCAGTGACAAAAATGATGACAGAGATTCAGATTTTTGTAATTTATAAAGCACTAACAGTATATATACTGTGTACGGATTTGAGATATTGGTTTAAGTAATATATACAGCAAAGATAAGATGTGCTTAATATTCTTTGTTTTTTAACTTTATTTTTTATTGGACAGGTCAGGCTGATCTAGCATGAAGCATGACAAGAGAGTGAAGAGTGGGTGAAACAAATTGCCAGAACAATCTGTGTTTGTGCTGCAGCCTCCACTGGTCTCTTCCAGTTTTTAAAAGAATACAGAAGAAGAATAAAGAAGCCACTGCAGCTATGAATTCAAATAGGAAACTAAAATGTAGTTTAATGACATTCAAAATGAATATACAAATGTAAAAAAAAGATTGCCTTGTTTTTGTTTGGTTTTAATTTTCAAGAACCCCCAACATAACTAGAGCATTCAGCCTAAACCACTTTTCCCTCGTGTGCACACAAAGCCACTGTCTCCTCCTTGTCTTTAAACATTAGATTTACACATAGGATGGCTCATAATGAGAGAGTACGGAGGAGCAGAAGAGAAACAGTCTACAGTGGAGGTGGTGAGGCCCCTTGAAGACTTGTGACATGCACACAATAGCTGCAGACTTAGATTTAAAGGCTGGCGCTGACCACACATATTTGCTTTGTAGCTCTTTTAACCAATTCTCATGAATATTTTGGAGATTGTTTAGGCGTCAGTGTGCTGTTGTGTTCACTGTTGTGGTTATCGACGCACTGCTGTTATAAGGGAACACATTATGGTCCGGGCAGCATTTAAGAGGCTGGTGGTGCGTTTGTTGTGTGCGGGACGTCCTGGGACCGAGTCACTGAGGAGAGACAAGAGGCGCGACGCACAGACCAAATGAGGAAAGAGCAGATTAAAGGGGAGAGAGAAAATAGACAATGGAAGACAGGGTCATCTGAAAACAAATGGTTATAAACGTTAGACTAAACAGTTTGAACACAAGCCAGAAGTCATTTCTGCTGGATGATTTATTTTCCTAATCAAAAACATACAAAGACAAATATAGTCATAAAACCTTTACAGTACACAGCAGCAGTGGATCCTTTTTTCCATCTTTTTTTTAAATAAATGAGCATTGGCTTTCCCACCACACACCTGACATTTGACTCCTGACTCAGTGTGAGAAATCATTTTGTAATTTCAAATGTTGTTTTAACAAAGTGGGCTGGGCTGGTCTGCAGTAGTCTTCTGTGCAGCAGCTGTGGATCTCAGAGCTCCTCACGTCCTTCACATGCTGTCGTCATACTTCCTGCATTTTGACCAGCAGCCATGATGTCACTTCCTGTGTGAGGGTGCGGACCAGCTGCAGCTCTGTCTGACATGCAGAGGACATGACAAACAGCATTACTCAAATCAGTGTCCACAGTGTCTGGAGATAACAGTTATCAACTGTTGATGGGAGAAAATTAGCTCATTCACTTTTTTTTCTCTTGTTTTGAAGCAGGTGCACAACTGCACATCTGGAAAAATGCACTGAAGCATGTGAACTAACTGTGCTGTGGCTGCATAACAACACTGACAGCTGTGTAGGTCCTTTGACAGATCACTGGAAACATGACAAAGGTATCAAGAATTTGAATGTTTAGATTAGTCTATGTTGGCTTCTATAGCAAGTTTATGAATGCAAGAGGTAATTTGCAAACAATAAATGCTCTGTGCTGTACATAAAGATGTGACGGGCAGATGCCACCATGTTTACAGTGAGCTGATAGAATCTGTGACTGACTGCACCAAATCGACCATACAATGCAAACCTGGCTATACATGACAGATGGATATTGTTGCACTCTTTCACAGTTGTCCAAATGTTTTGGAGCAGCATACTGAATATTGGCTGAAAATTACTTTACCATTTACAGTTAAGTGAATACTTTTGACTCAAACTCCCATTTGACCATAATTTTATTATTCAAATCGATTATCTCTTCTCTTCCACTTCCTTCCTCCATCCGCCCATCTGTTGCTCCCTGCGTTTCCCTGCTGGCCCATGTTTGCTGCGTGCGTTCTTGTTAGAGTGACCCCGTTCTACAGTCGGTGTTTGGGGCGGTCAGCCTGGGACACGTGCTTCATTGACGGGACAGTTCTGGCACCACTCCTCTCGCTCCATTTATTATCCGGACTCTCCCAGGGCCCACTGACTCACGCTTGCTCAAGGAATCCACAAACAGAAAAATATTCAGCCCTCAACAGTGTGAGAACTTGTGCGAGGTCTTTTCGCCTCAGTCACACAGATGTTGGGTCTTGGCACCTCCGCAGGTCCAGCTCGAGGGGCCGATCTCGGGGGGGACGTGGAGGGCCAAACGGGGGCCCTAGAGCCAGGATGAGAGCTTCCTTTGTGGGATACAAAGCATTGTCTGTGCTGGGAAAGACCGTGGGGATGGGAACACCGCCCAGAGCTGGACATTGAGCAGCCATTCGAATGTGTGTTTATGGGACAGAGCGGAGTGTGGGAGAGAGAGGATCTTCATATGACACTCATGGACAATCAGGAGACCACTGTTACGCTGTGTGAAATCTGCCTGACGGTGTCAGAGGGGCAGCTGGAGGCACAGGCCACCACAGTCACACTCAACATGTGAAGGAAATAGAGAACTAGGGTTTGATCATAAAGCAGCTTTGATGCCAGTGGAGGGCTTCTTGGGAACTTTTGCTTGTCTAGGGATTGTTGTAGAATAAATTGAAGCAGCCAGAGAGTTGTAAAAAGAGGCCTGACACTGGAGGCATGTGACTGGAGAAGTGGGTTTACCATCAATATGGGACCCACAAACTTGCACAGTCAACATGTTGTGGTATTCTCCAATCTGATGATGTATGCCAAGATAAACAAGGCTGAGCTGGCAATGTTGGGCTGGCACAGCAGTACAGTTTTTCAGGGCCAGTGATTTTCAGAGACAGATTTTCAAAGATGGATATGCAATAAGTCATGTTGCCCAAAACGTAGTAAAACATAAACGCTAACCACCGTACAATCTCACTGCACCTCTCTGTGAGGACCTGCGCCTCCTCTCAGGTTTCCATGCAGTGTTTTGTAAAATAACGTAGAGCACAGAAATAGCTGAACAAACTGTGAGACAGCAGCTCTAAGTCATACGGCGATGCAGGGGCTTTCCAAGTGCGGTTTGCAAAGTGGACACACACATGCATTCTCCGTGGCACATTAGGGTCACAACAGGGCTACCCACGGAGAGGAGCAGGGGTATGGGGTCTCTGTGAAGTTTTGGAGGGTACGAGTTGTGTGTTTGGTTTGATTGTGGCGCAACTGTAATTAAACACTGGTGGTGCATTGAGGTTCCCACATCACCTCTGAAGTTCTAATATCTTTCTGTCCTAGTGGTTGCAAAAGTCCTCGATCCCCTCGTCACCAAGTCTGGGAGCCAAAGGGAACAGGCCAATTATACACTCAAAAACCCCTCTCTCAATCTTTGTTCTGTGGGCATAAACCACTGCTTTGCTGTTTTGTTTTCATTCTTTCCCCTTCTTTGGCTTTCTGACATTCCCAGTGCGTTCCCACCATCCCCCTTGTTACACACACACACTCACACAAGCCCACTTTTTTGTGTCTCATGCCAGCTTTTCCTGACTTCACAGGCGACGGTTCCCAAAGTCTTAAAATAGCCATCATGCTTCCTGGTCCTTCATCAACACCGTATCTTATCATGTTCAAAGACAAGATGGGAGGAAGGGCCATTACTGCTGGCAACTAAAAACACTTTGAAATTTTATTTTTGTATTGAACTGCATGAATACTGAATGTTTGATTTACTGAAAAAAAAATATGTGTAATTATCTGGATTTGAGTATAGGTTAGATTTAAAGGAGCACTGTGTAACTTTTCTGGTGCAGGGTCCGCCACCCGGTTGTATCCCTGAAGATGTTATTGCTTTGCCTGAAATGTTTCATATTATGGAATTAAATATCTCTATATCTCAGGCCAAGTTACAGGTCAGATCTGTGCAAACCTGCTTACAGTAAGAATGAACACTTTTCAAGGTATTTTTGAATAAAACCACCTCTAACTGAATAAATGCGATAAAAGTTTAATGCCATACTGTGACATTCCAGGCAGAGCAATAACATCTCCACGGAGGCAAGCAAATGATGTATCCTCCAGCAGAAAAGTTACATAGTGGTTCTTTAGCTGCTTAGATTATTCACATTCTTTCATTACATTTCTGACTAGTTTTAAGCCATTGAAGTAGGTACATTTTTACCAACCCAGTCACTCCGCTGGCAAATATACTCAATAAAAACAAAGTATGGGCTTTATTTTTTTTGTTAATGTCATTCCCTTACGCATCTATCGTTGTTATAGAAACCGTTCATATTGCAGTGCCAGGGTCTAGTTTCCCTTTGCTGACAGTATAATCCGAGCAGGTTCCTTCTTGCTGCTCTGTTTTGGCCACGTCTGAGTCATCCCTCCAACCTGTGGGAAGAGCTCAGTGCTGCCTGTGTCCTGTCATAACACGGGATTACTGTCTACAATACAGGGAACGAGGAGAGATGAGAGGAGAGACGCAGAGATGCCCCGCAGACGCTGTCAGCCCTCAGCCTTTGTGCCTCTGTTTGCTCAGATTGCACTTTTGTTTACAGACATGATCACCTTTCACTTTCATTCACTCACGCTGCTTTACTTTCCCGCATGAACCTGTGGAATATTGAGTGTTAGTGACTTTAAAAGACAAAAGTTAGTCCAATTAGCTAGTCTGCTCTGATATTGCATGTTTTGTAATGTATGAAATGTATAATGTGTAATTCATATAATGCTTGAAAGAACTGAAGTTGAGTAGAAAAAAGTGCCAACATTTGTTTTAGAAAAGTGTACGTTTAATGCTGTCATCGTATTCAATAATGAGTCTTAATATAAAGTCAAACCAAAAATTAATCACAAACTCAAGAAAAACATTAAATCCTACATAAACAATGAGCTAACGTGCTAGCTCTGTGCAAATTACAACAGAAATGCTGCCGTTGGTATAAAAGTGCTTTTGATAAACTACCTAGTGTTACATTTAAAATACTTAGAAAACTTAGCAAACATATTAAGGTTATTAATTTCCACCCTTCCATCATATTTCACAGTAATAAAATTATCCATTTACTTCACTTATACAAAACACATTTGGGCTTAAGGGGGTTCCCTGTGGTACGCCCTTTTTCTAATTCTCACATGTGCCCGTCGTTTGTTTGTTTTTCCTCGCTCCTCTTGTTTCCACATTCTCATTCTCTGTGTGTGTGTGAACCTGTGGTCTTATCTCCGACACCTGCGTCGCTGCTTATAACAAATCCCGGCAGATCAGGACCAAACACTCTGGGATTACCACACACTTTAACACCAGCGCTCCCCAACAATCGCCCTGTTTCACTGCTATCCTGTTTGACGTGTGGTGTGGCTTAAACTGCCAGAAGCCACCTGTGTCTCTCAGTCAGCTTTTGATAACATGATAAAGGCGCTATTTAGACACTCACACCCTGATTGTTGAATCCTTATAAAGAGGTTTCTAGCCAAGGGACTATGGGCTACGGTTCGAAAGGATTTTGTTAAATGATCAAATGCAGCCTGCAGCAACACAAGGATTTAAAGACTTTGCTCTGTGTATTGAAACCAAAGAAAACATTTAATAACAGTTCATGATCGTGCATGCTGCCGTTAAACAACTTCATAATAGTTTGCCTTTGGGTGAAGTGGCAACATCAAACGCTTGACAAAAAAGGGTGCCAAAGCAGCTTAACGCAGAGGCTAACAGTCGCCTGGAATGGCACTGACAAGTTGCCATCCACCTGGCGGGAAGCACAAGGGTGTAACGAAAGTCTCGCCTGCACCTGCGTGCACAGTCCCAGGAACATGCAGGATCTGAGGGAAAGTCAAGTGAGGCCTGTCAAGTCTTCAGTGGTTCTGGTGCCGCAGGACTCCTCAAAACAAGCCTGGAAAAAACAAACAAATGAAGTTTTATTTTAATTTGAAGGAACGGGGTAAGAAATGAATCCTGTGGGTGTGGATGAAAAGGTGCAGAGGGTGGGCGGGTCAATGGACAACAAGACCCTCGTGTACTTCACACTGAATGATTTTAGGAAAACAGTTTAAATCATCAAGCTCTGTCACACTTTGTTGATATTTGATATTTTTTTCTTTCCAGTCTTTAAGGCCCCACTGTGTAGCTTTTTAACCAAAAAAATAAATAAAATAAAATAAAATAAAATAAAAGCTTTTTTTCATTTCATTTTTTATTGCACAAAAAAACATAGAAAAACATACATCCTTAATCTGAGTGGACTTGCATCTCAACAAAACTACCTTCTATTTGTCCTGGAGGAGGGCCTCCTTCTACTTGTTTCCAAGGAACTGTTGTTCCTTTAGTTATAATATTCCACTGTATGGTATAAAATCATCATCTATCTCTATGGTGAATGTTCCAAATGTTTTAACTTTATATTTCCATGGAATCATGCAGGTCACATGCCACCTCCAGAAAGTTACATGGTGCATGCTTTAACTAAAGCTAAGGGTTATATCAGCTCTATCTATGTTGTTTACGCCTATTCTTGACTTTGCGTTCTTCTTTCACCTCTGCTCATTAATTTAAACAAACAGGAGGCCTCTCAGTTAGAAGTTCACGATCACGGTTACCTCGACAACCGGTGCACCCCTCCACAAACCCTAAGAACAAACAGCGCGGGTCCTCTGGCTGTCCCGTTTCAGTGAGTGATTGTTGGGGCACATTCACACGGGACGCTCCCCTCTGTCCCGGTGCAAACGCCTGAGATGTTCGGCACACAGGAGAGGCCTTGTGCACCGCGGGCCCCGGAACAACTGCGCTGGTAGCTGCACTGTGACCCCTCACCCCCGAAAGCATGGGAAAGTGGGCACACTCAGCTGTCAGGGCCCCCCACAGGAACAGTTTAATGGTTATTAGGCATCAGTGGGAAGACGAGTAGGAATGCCATAAACACGCACAGTGGAAGCAAAG
>KN484285.1:131507-152181 GCA_000787095.1 Periophthalmodon schlosseri | reverse complement strand
TGTTGTGTCTGTGTTGTGTCTGTGTTGTGTCTGTGTTGTGTCTGTGTTGTGTCTGTGTTGTGTCTGTGTTGTGTCTGTGTTGTGTGCGTCTGTGTTGTGTGCGTCTGTGTTGTGTGCGTCTGTGTTGTGTGCGTCTGTGTTGTGTGCGTCTGTGTTGTGTGCGTCTGTGTTGTGTGCGTCTGTGTTGTGTGCGTCTGTGTTGTGTGCGTCTGTGTTGTGTGCGTCTGTGTTGTGTGCGTCTGTGTTGTGTGTGCCTGTCTGTGTGCCTGTCTCTGTGCCCGTCTGTGTGTGCCCGTCTGTGTGTGCCCGTCTGTGTGTGCCCGTCTGTGTGTGCCCGTCTGTGTGTGCCCGTCTGTGTGTGCCCGTCTGTGTGTGCCCGTCTGTGTGTGCCCGTCTGTGTGTGCCCGTCTGTGTGTGCCCGTCTGTGTGTGCCCGTCTGTGTGTGCCCGTCTGTGTGTGCCCGTCTGTGTGTGCCCGTCTGTGTGTGTCCATCTGTGTGTGTGTACGTGTGTGTGTACGTGTGTGTGTACGTGTGCGCGTGTGTGCGTTCGGGTCAATATTTGGAATAGTGAGGACTGCCTCAGTGCCTCAGACTGTATGAGGGAGAGGCTTTGTTCCTCTCCTGGCTGAGGGTGTATTGTTCACGTGTGTGCGGTTTAACAGACAGTCTGTATGCAAATACAATGTACCTGCTCGGCCCGCTCTCAAAACAGGCACACAGCGTCTGTTTGGAGAGAAACCAACTATTTACTGGCTACAAGAGCAGAGCTTGCTGCTCTCAAGGCACAGAGTAACGTGAGAACATCCACTATCATGGTAGATATCAGTGCCAGTTTAACTAAATACGTGACCATTTTAACAATAAGGTGTCAAAGTGTCTGAGAAATGGTTTCTCATTTCTGTGCAGCTCTATTAAAACTACTGTTTGCAAACTGCAACTTTTCCAAAAATGCTTTCTCTGAACAAATTACATAACTCCATTAGCTAAAAGAGTGAAAAACTGAAAATATAAAAATGTAGTCTTGAAACATAACGTTCATACACCCTTTGAGGAAGTCTGATTAATGGGATAAAGACGATGTGCAAATAATCTTTAATTATCTGAAGTTGTGCAATTTCACCAATTCAGCGAACATAACCTTTATAGTTAAGTTACTGAGCATAAAACATGAAAACATCTTTGTTAACATTTGAGAGCTGTTTTCTGTCTGCAGTTACAGGATCTACTGAAGCTTAAACTATAATTTAGAGTTAAACACCTGCCTCAAACCCTTTTACTATGACTTAGTGTCCACTGTCCAGTATAAACCATTTCTTTATTTGGAAAATGTTACAAACATTAACATTTTTAGATAAAGATTTAGATTTTTAGTCCCACGATATAGAGAGCAGGAGTGTTAAACACACGGAACTCTATGTGTGGATGACTGTGCACACGTTACAGTGGTGCAGAGGAGCAGAGGCACTAAGAGCATTGGGCTGCTTTTAGGGAGAGGCCTGAGGGAGAACTGTCTCCCCTTTCTTCATTATCCTGCATTAGAGCGTCCTCTCACTCCCCCGCCTCCCCCGCACTCCACTTAATACAGCAGAGATATCATTATGAGGAGCTGAGCCTAATGGGCCCAGAGCAGAGAGCACTGAGCAGTGTGGACAGAGATATAAGCATGACTCATGTCCAAGAACACAGGGATATGCTGGTTCTAAATTAACATAAAAATACTGGTTGGTCTAAAATGTGCCTTTTCAGCACTTTTTCAGGCCTGTTCAAAGAATGAACAATATTTTGTCTTCAGTTTCTTTGCAACTTTTCCAACTAAAATATATGCACTGGACTGCTGTGTTAGGTGACTGTTTTACAGAGCTCAATATGAAAACGCATACATCAGGATTAGATGTGCAGACTCCTCCTGACACACCGGTAGTATAGTACTGAACTCAAGCAATTCTCACCTGCGTTTTCAGAGAGGGAGGACAAGTCCTCTCGGGGGTAGGAGGCCGATGGCTGGACAAACATGCCTTCATCAAAACCCTCCTCAGGCTCGGGGGGAAAGTTGTACACAAATCGTCGTGTGGTGGTTTGTTTTTTCCTGCGCCCGCTGCCTGCCACTCCATCGGCTGGTTTTTTTCTCACTTCCGCACGGGGGGGCTGGCGCCCCCTGCTTCTCTCTTCACTGCAGCAGGAGCTGCTGCAGCGCCCCCTGTGGGTGGCTCGTTCCAGACGAAAACCTGCATCTGGCTGCCAGCTGCCCGACCGTCATTGGCTTCTGTAGAGTTGGGTGAGCTTTGGTTGGCCCAGCTCCCAGATGCTCCGGGGGTCACCAGGGCACAGCCCTCCCCCACACTCACCTCCACATCACTGGGCTCCTCCTTCACCCGGCTGCCCAAGTCCTCTGCCGCCTCTTTGCCCTGGCTGTTGCTCGCCTTGATTGACAGCTTGGACAGGATGCTTGTGGCCCAGAAGTTGCTTGGCTTTCGGTCCAGCCCCCTTTGTCCCTCTTTGGCTACCGTCTGCCTCTTGTTATAGTCCACCACAACAGAGTCCGGGGCCTCCTGCTTAATGCTGATGTTCAGAGCGTCTTTGATGAATGCTCGGCACGACTGGACCACCTCTGTCATCTGGAGGTAACTGGCCACTGACATGACCTCGATGACGTTTTGGCTTGTGAGCAGCAGGTTTCCAGAGTAGAGGAAGTCGAGGATGACAGAGAAGCCCTGCACCGCAGCCACGTCCAGGTGAGTGACCGTGGTGTGGTCCTGGGCCTCGCTCTTGGTCAGACAGTAGAGGGTCTTGAAGTAGCGACTCCCGGCCACCAAGATATTCTTGTGAGCTCTGAACATCTGGCCTGACACCACGATGCTCACGTCACACAAGATGCCGCTCTTTCGCTGCTTGTCCAGCTCCTGCAGCAGCTGGTAACAGTAGGAGTTCTCATTGGGCTTGGCTCGGTAGTCTTCCTCAGAACAGTTAGTGGAGGGGCTGGTGTTTTCTGAGGTGCGCACTGGCTCCTGTCAAAGAGAGAGAAGAAGAAAACACTTAGAACAAACTGTCTGACACACACAGGGTGCACCTGTCACTGGCCCAAACTGGTCTGACAGCTTCTGGGACGATGGGGGATGTGGGAGCACAGAGGACTCATAACCTTTCTGTGTAGGATTACACTGCTCTATGTGAGGAGGTTTAACAGCAGACTTCCACATGTCAAGCACACATCCCAAGCCTGATCTGATAATCATATACTTTGATGCAATTAATGTATCAATAGTTCTTCTGGCAATGTTGTGACCTGCCACTTAGCAAACACTTACGGTGCATGTTAAAAGCAGCACCTCCTTGTGCTAACCACAGGATGGAGGGCAGGAGTGGGCCTGGTACACAGCAGGAGAAAGCCATGGGTGCATTTGTTTACTAAATATATCAGATTTAATCACAGCAGATTGTGAGGAGCATGTATATTGTACATGCCAAAAGCATGTGCCTCTGAGTGTGTGGAGTGAGCCTCAGAGCTTATGCTCCCGCGCAGCAGTAGCATACATCTCTGGCTCATTTTAGAATTGCACAGCAGATGTCCTAATCCAGAATAATTCACATTGCTCGAGCCCTGCATTTTTGCCCCCACTCTCCATCTCGGCTGCGCACAACCCGGCCCACACGTACACAGCTGGGGTTTCAGGCCCACTAATTCAGATTAAATCCATTTCTCTGAGGTCCCCTCCAGCCCCCACCCCCACTGCACACTGCAGCTCTGTGCAGCCCGCACAGAGGATAGTAGGGGGGCTTATCGGCCTCTGCCACAGCTGGACCAGAGCGAGGGCCAGGGATGAGATGGAATATAGAGACACAGAATCAAGATGAGATAAGAGGGGGATATGAGCAGGGCGGCCTTCGGCCTCAGAGACCTATATTCAATCCTGCAGCACACTGTGTGCTCCACACGGGGCGAAAAAAAACCTCTCTGCCATAGACCAGTGTCTCACACCAAATGTGTTTGACAAATGATCAAGGCTCTGATGGAACATGTGGCTGTGACACAGCAGAGCTCCATCTAACATTCACTATGGCGCCAGTCTATTTGTTCACTAACTTATCTCTGCTTATTGTGACTCCCTAACTGTACTTTATCGGACCAGTAGACTTGCCTTGCCCAGAACATTTCTCCCGATATGAGCACAAACCATTATGAACTCATTCTGATGGCCCTTTATTGCCACAGAGATGTGTACACAGATGTAAAATACAAATGCTGGTCAAGTCAATTCTGAAAGCTTAGACTTGACTCTTAACAGAGCCGGTATGTGACAAAAACTACAACTGAACAGATACAATATAGCTGCAATGCGAAGGTTAAAAAGAACTGATAAGATGAGTACAAAGAAGCCAGTGAGAGGCGAGGGAGACCTTGAACGAGAAGAAGAGTGGTGGAGGAGGATGTGGAGCAGGGGGAGAGCGAGAGGCAGCGGGTCACCCCATTTTAGCCTGACAATGGTGCGTGTTCTCCCCCAGGCTCATTGTCCACTCACTGTAGGTCTTTGTGAAAGGCCTGTGCACTCACCACTCGCTCCTATTACACAGTCACAGAAAGAGTGCTGCCGTGGCTGTGCTGAGGACGGAGAGATACAAATGAGACCATGATATACACTTCAAAGCCTCTGGAGGAGGTGGTCAGGTGGAGAGGGCGCCACAATATAACACTGTGGACACAACAGGAGGAATGGGCTTTAAAGATGGACTGTCAGGGTTTGAGTGTTGCTTTCATTGCTTTGGATCATATCAATTAAACTGAAGCTTTGAACTGAAAACAACAAAGTCATATGTATTTTAGTAAGGGCCACACTGTGTCAACGTGCCCATTTTTGGCAGTCGAGCAGAAAAGAAAGCAGAAACACAGTCACAATCAAAATTACAATTTAGGAAAGAAAAAAATCTTGTACAGTTACACTATCAAGACAGGCCCTTGTAATTTATATGTATGTATGTATGTGAAATTATGCCTTCACTGTAGCAGCTTTGACTCCTAAAAGTGTTTCTTTAAAGCAAAGAAAAGAGCTGGAGACTGGAGAGGTGTGTCTCCTCTGGGCGCTCTGTGGACGGCCTGGTACTGAAGCAGCCTCATCCTTTCTCCAGATGTGCCACGTGTGAGTGCAGCTGGAACCTGCACAGCAGATGCTGTCTGCACCAAACCTGCTCATACTGAGCCTCCAGAGGCAGCACCAACAGACATTATGGGGACAATATTAACCTCAAGTCGAGCCTCGGCAAGTTTCTCAAAGATTTTCCATCCTTTGGAAAATACATATGCTACTTTTATTTGGAATTTGTTGCCAAAAGCTGTTAAAATATTTAACCTGACATCACGGTTTAAAATTATGTGTAATTGAGACATATTTTTAAAATGACTGGCATCTTAGGGTGGCGAGTGGAGCAGCCGCTCCTCAGGTCATGTGACACGGCTCTGTCCTGGTCCACATAATGACACAGTGGAGACACTTGTTGTTTACCTTGTATGCACACATGTTGCCTAGCTCCCTGCACCCCCCTCTCCACACATTTAAGCAGTCCCATGACCAGCCCTGCCTCCAGGCCATCTCCACTGCAAGCCCATCTACTGTATCCCACCCTCACCCAACCGGTCTGTCCCCATGGCCGGAACAATACCACAGTGTGCTTTTGGCCTAAGGTGTGGGAGGACTGAGCTGAGACTGTCCCGGCCTCTCAACAATGCTGCGACAGAGGAGACACAAGGGGGGCCCAAAACCGGTTGACAATTCTCCCTCTGGAGCACCCCGCCCTGTTCCACTGACCTGTGCCCCCCAATAAACGCGCCGTATATCTCACAGGCAGCAAACACTACAGGGCGGATCCTCTTTCCTTTCGGGGGGACTGGCCCTTAATGTGTTTGTACTATGTAACTAAAAAGATGGGAAGATTGTGGGTATCTCCAACCTTTGTGTTATCTGAAACCCAAGTCAAACAAGCTTATTTCTACAAAAACACAAGACAAAGAATAGAGAAACTGAAAGCAAAGCGACGATAGAAATGACTGCATGGGTTAGCATAAATATGTAATCACAATACAGTGTATGCATTAAGGATGAACAAAGATGTCATCTGTGGACGCAATTGGAGAAGAAAGCCTGTATAATGTAACTGTACAATGATTTCACTTGTATTATTAACATGGGGTCACGTCGGAACTGATATAGATTGTGTTAACCTCCGTTCATCGTATTCATTACAGCAGTAGCAGTTTGGAAAGAGAGTCAGAATAGGACAACGTCTCAAGAATTTAGGACAACGGCCCCCTTCTCCGAGCAGAGACCCACATTCACCACAGCTGCCCTGGTGTGCTAAAGCTAATCGAGTTAGCTTTAACGAATGCAGCACAGGCCTGACTAATGCTAGGAATGGGTGAACAGAACAAGACATTGCCTCGTAACACTGTAATTGCCCCCTATAGTATACGCTTTCTACATTTGTGAAGTTGCACCCCATTTGTTCAATACAGGTTATCAACAAGTTGTGGGGCACATATTACATGCAACAATAATATAATAATAAAATTTGTGGTGATAGTTTTGGGGCTTCGTTTCTCGTTAGGTACACAACACCCCGGCCCTGGTAACCTCTCAGCTCAGTGTCTGGGGTCCTTGTTGCTAGGGAAAAGTCACACCAAGCCCCTAATCCACTCCCACTGCTCTCCTTACCAATTAGAGATGTGTTCAAGTTGGTACATCACTAAGTCATGCTGATTAGTGATCGCGTGTACCAAGAAAGGAACTAAATGTAGTATCCCAATCCCCTTCACTCAGAAATCACAGTCAAATAGCAGCCACTCTCTATGGTAAAGACCGCTTTAGTCCACTGACACAATCTGAGCTCGAACCATTTCAATAACATTTAGACTGAGTTTGACTTCCCCTTTGATACTAATAATTCAGATAAATACAAATGCTATTACATGATAACCACACTGGTACATATGTTGCAATACAAATGATCAACTAAGGGACTGTATTAAAGGCTATAATAGCACCATTATAGGGTAGGTCCTCAAGAATGAATTAGGGGATAATCGCATGATAGTGAATTAGGTGAAACAGTGGTGAGCATAGATTGTGTCTAGCAAACGATGGGGTTCTAATCATGAGATATGACCCGAAGGAAAAACAATAGGCCCCATTAATACAGAAATACCCAGGGTCCCAAGTCAGGTGATGCCGTGACATTCTATTACTGACATCTATTTCCCTGATTCAAGCCTATTGAAGAACGCTGCATCTGGGCTTGGCAAGCTGTCAGGCTCCAGGCAACATAATTTACTCCCGTCCTCTTGTCCAGCCTTGCAAGTGACACCATGTATGGATTTTGGGGGGTCATCTAGCACAATGCCTCTAATTTAGCTGCCCCAAAGGGAGGAGGGAGGGAAACGCGCCAGAGGTCAGACCGGACTGCGAGCCTACAGAGCGGTGTCACAGGCAAACAGGCGGGGGGTTGGGAGAGGGGTGCGGTTCCCCAAAGGCTGTTAGGGTCAAGCCCTTGCCATTGTGTGACCTCTTGCGAGCTTTCAACCGCTGGACAACTGCTGATCAGATCAAAAAATACTGTACAGTCAGAAAGACAGGAAAGAAAGGAAAAACAGATTACTCATTGTTATAGAAATGTAATAAAACAAGAGATACTAAATAAAAAAGTACAGATGACTCAATAGATGGCAGGTGTCAAACATACAGTGCCTGCATTATGTGGTTAATCTGGACATGTTTAGCCTAAAGGTGCAGCAGTGAAAACACATAGAGAAAAGAAAAACTGCCACTCTAACAGAAAAGCCTGAGGGTGTGTGTTTTATTCACTGACTCTGTTACACATTAGCCTTTCCCCCGCTCTACCTGTACCTTCACACTCAGCGGTGCTACAAGCGGCTAGTCGGCTAAGCTAGTGGTTAGCTTAAGTTAGCAGGGTTGAGAAAGCTAATTAGCCCAGAGAAGGGATTGTCGGGCTTAGGTAGTCTATTTTCGCATATGTTGGGGTTTCAGTGGAACACACAGACCAAAATACACACGACACGAATCAGTTATTTAATTATTACACACTACTCGAATGTACTAACAGTGTAATATGGGTTTAGCTAAACGAGTTGGTGTAAAAACGCTAAATGTACCTGTTTGGTGGGGTCATTTCTGCCGTGCTCTGAAGACAGGTGATGCCTGAGCAGCAGGGCCCGCTTGTAGTTGCGGCTGCCTTTCACGAGCTCGTCGCTGTTTTTTGTGCCAATGTTGTGGCACCAGGAACACGACATGAGTCCCGTTTCTTGGCAGAATTTTAGCCAGGGGAATTCTTGTAGCCATGAAGCGTGAAACAGTGCGTGTCTTTGGAGCAGTGTCTGCGGTCTCATCTCGACCCCAGATTTCCTGGACTCGCTGCCGTTTCCCGTTTCCAAGCTGTCGGCGCTGCTGGGACCGTTCCCCGCTGTCCAGCTACCCCCCTCTCCGGACCCGTCCTCCGCTTCACGGTGACTGTCTTCTTGGATCCCCGCTGCCCAGCTGCCCCCTTCCGGGTCCTCTTCTTCCTCCTCCGCTTCGGGCTCCGTGCTGTCTCCCTCCACTCTCTTCGGTCCTTTCGTCCCCGGATCCCCGTCCTCTTCTTGATCCGGCCTGGTCCCGTTCAAATGTCGGTCTTGACAGGCCGGGGCCTCCCAGCTGTTACCGATACTGGACCCCGCAAACGCGGCCATTCCACCTCCTCGGAAAGCCAGCGACCTGCGGTTTCTTTCACCAGACATTTTCACCTAAAATAAATGTCAAACTGCACTTTCCAAACACTACGCTCCTCCAAAACAAATGATTTAACTGCAAACTATGTATTTTCCGAAGGAGATGGCCAGTCGTCGTGTCGTTTCTCCGCTATGGCCCTCCCGGGGAGAGTATGTAGGTTATGCGGAAATAAATAAAGGTTTTAAAGGCATAATGAATTTGAGGGTTCTCGCTGCGTCCGCGCAGGCCCCGCAGAGGTCGAATGGCAGCGACTTTCCTCCCCACAATGCACCTCGACCAGGGACAGGGGGGCTGGGGCGGAGGGAGGGGGCGGCTTTTAAAGGAAGATGGGGGTGCTGTTCATCTGGGCTTGTGTGTTCAAAAGCTGCACCCATTTCCCGTATGCCCTTCATCTGTAGCCGTTTCCTTGTATTATGGTCATTACACAGACTGCTCCCCATGTACCACGGGGCTATAATAAATCGGGGCTTCCGTGACAGCAAGCTGAAAGCAAGACCAAGAGCGTCAAGTTGCTGTTTTAGGAGTTTGTATTATTATAATACTTGTTAAGACTTATAAAATGGCAAACCTGAACCATATCTTTTTAAATTTGTTACTAATATGGTAGGTCTACAACACGGGCGCTTTCTTATAAGCTTGTTTCATCCCATTTAGTTTTTGCTTGCTACAAAATAACATTTGTAATAACTTAATCACATTGCTAGGCTAAGAAGTTTGTCACTTTTATAAATATTCAAATGGCCGGTCTGTAATAGAATAAATCTGAAAACATAATACAAATAATTAAAATGTGGGCTTGTGTGAATGTCCATATTAATTTACAGTAAGCCCAGTAGATGGCAGCCTTTCCTGTCATGATGGGACATGTTTGTGTCTGTGACAGACAGTTGCAAAAGGTTGAAAAAGCTGCGTTTATTGTTTGAATGATACTCAGTCAACAGCTCACAATAATCACAATGTTGTAATGCAACACTAGGCTATATGTCATATGTATATTTGACGCCAGTTTATGTGAAATAGTGAGACACTAGTAGTAACCTAAATGTGCTTTAAATTAGTGCAAGATCCATTATTTGCACATTAATTTATTAATTTGCACAACTGTATTTTTTTTACTCTTATAGCCAATTGAGCCAGCAACCAAGAACGTATTGCCTTCTCAGTGATCAGTTAGCACAGATTACCATATATAATGCTATTATTAGCGATAATCATCAAACTGATCGAAAATATTTGTCATCCGCCGTTGCTGTGGATGACAAGAAAAAACTTGATCCACGTGCTCGGTTGTGTTTACACTGTAACGTGATGACGTCAGATAAGACCCCACCCCTCACGTCGAGCTGCCTGGCAACCAACTGCACGAGCTGTGAACAGGAAGATCTGTCGCAGTAAAAGGACAACCTGCGCCCTGGACATAAACTTCAGAGAAACTACAAAAACGTCTCTCAGCTGCACCATGGAGGATGCAGATAAAGGTAACACACGAATGCATGAGTTTTATTGTCTTTCACTGATTAAAAATAACTTTGGTGCAAAAGTTACCAAACTTATTGCATTGTGAGGGAGACCATATGGAACTTAAGTTTGACTGGGGCAGAATTACTGATGCAAAGTCTAGCTTACTTTTATAAAGGAAATACATTTATAATAGCAAAGTCCAACATATATTAATTGTATTTCATTCTCAGGAATGAGGAAGTCTAGACTATAGAGCAATCACAAAGTGGAGCACCTTTTCATGAAGGCTGTAGCCTATGTTTCTGTTGTAATGGTCTTAGTTACACTATAGACTTTAATGGGGCTCTAAAATAAAAAAGTTGACTTCTTATAAAGTACTTGAAACGTGGAGAGCTTTAGCTTGTGCACCTGACAGCTTGTAGGCCTACGGTACACCCCTGCTGTTCCAGTTCTTCTAGCCACACACCTATTGCAGTGTCTTGTTGAGCAAAGATTATAAATCTACTCCAACATTCTGGTTTTGTTTATTTTAGACACTTTGGGAATACAAGATCAACTGATAAAGTGCTTCTTTTTAACTCCTCTGTCTGATACACACATTTCCTGTCATGCTGCACAGTCATGGCACCACTTCCCTTCCAGTTTTCATCTTTTCCATTCATGTGCAGCTTTCTGTCAGGCCAAGTTGTAATGTTAAAATAGGTGTCTTTGTGCCTCTGCCTAGGTGATTGCATTTGTCAGTTTTTGATTACTCAATTTGACATTGTTTCATATGTTGAAGTCAGCAGACGTTACTTGTGAGAATAGTGTAGGTCCTAGCCCATTCTTGTCAACAGATGTTATCAATCATCAGTCTGATGGTTTACTCTTGTGATTAGGAAGAAAAACAGTCTTAATCAGAGCAGAGAGGGCCCTCTTGTCCCTCGAGCACAGGTCCCCTTTGAGCCCCTGATTGAAGCGTTCTGTCCGCACAACACTTACGGATTTACATTTGACTTTATGTCTTAACAGTCTGGTGTAACAGTTGAACTCATTGAAAGTCTGCTAATTAGACAGAAAGAAATGTTGCAGTGTAAATAATGTAGATTATGTAAATTATTTCATCTGTTATTATTAACACAGTGTTCTGATGAATTATTATCGCAGGTAATATAATTAACTTGAACTGCATTGGCTGATGCTTTCCAAAACTACTCTGGACTCACTGTCTGCTTGCATTTGAAATAAAATTTAGGATTCATACATCTTATATGAAAATTTACTTTAACTCAGATCAGATTTTGGAAAATGAAATCCTTAATCATTCCATGCTGATCTGCTGTAACAAGATTGATCATAAGTGGACAACATTTTGCAGAAATTAGATTTCCGCACAAGTGGTAGCATTCAGCTGAGGTCAGAGGGAGTCACAGAGACAGCTTGAAACAGGCCAGTCCTGTATGTTGTTTGGGTTGCAAACACGGGAATATTCAGGGCAGAATCAAAGCTTATCAATGCCACCTAAATGTTATTACTCCGCATCTTTAAAACACTGGACATGAGACCATCTACACTATATTCTGCTTAAAAATTTGGTTATTTCAAACAGAGGAAAGTGAGGTGAAAATGATCAAACATCCATCAAGATCGACCACATGAAGTCCAGTTGCTTTTCAGAGATTATTGATTGGCTAAAAAACAAACAAAAAAAAAAACAACTTTTCAAAACCTCTAGTATTGTTCATTAGCTGTGCTACCTCCATCCACCGTGTGGTGCTGCTCTGTTTTGATGAAATCACTCCTGGCTGTAGGTGCTGTTGGCTGGGATTCGCTCTTTAGACCCTGTGACTTGCTAGTTGTTTCTGAAGGCATGGGATGTTTCTTATAAATAAACCTGCATTTTTATAGCCTGCTGTGTTGTTGTTTAGGTGTTGTGCAGTTCCTTGCTATATCTGCATTAAACTTAAAGTCAGGACGAGCTTTAATATATTGGCCTGACACCAAAAAGACGCTGTTTGTGCAGGATGGGAACTGTGCGGCTGATGGACAGTCCTCTATGTCTCATGATTCTTGTTTTAGACCATCATGTGACACAGAGCGCCGTGGATATTATGTAATTAAAGTCGTGCTGTGGGTTATTAAGTTCTTCAGAATGTCTGTTGTGACCATAGACAGTGGGTACTGAACAAGTTTTACTTTTCATCACAACTGGTTTATTTTCAATTTAAAGTTTAAAGCATAACCACCACTATTACTTAACGATCTATAGGGCTTTTCTTATTAAAACAAATAATATTTTTCTTTTATTATTGATTTAGTGAATATAAACAACATAACTACACTTTTTAGAGCGATTGTTACGAGTCAGGGCTGCAGGAGGCAGTTTAGCTCATCCTTTGATTTAAGACTTCTAGAGCTTTTGATTAACATCTCACATTGTTTCAGATCTTGTCTTACTGTATCTAAGTGTATGACGAGACACTTATTTCATGTCATTCTTCACACTGTTAAATGATTATTTTAATTTCCTTGCAGGAAATGTGCTCATATCTTACAGAATCTTCATATTACAGACTTATCTGCTTGTGTATGTTATTGCTTTGCCTGAAATGTTCCAGAGTTTGGCATCAATATCTATTTTGCCTTTATTCAATAGCTGTTTTTATTGCTAAAAATACAGCGAAAAACATATACTCTTATTGTGAGTGGGGTCATCTCTTTATGCCATACTGTGGAATATTCCAGGCAAAGCAATAACATCTCCATGGAGATAAGTAGGTTGAGGACAATCCACCTGAAAAGTTACATAGTGCACCATAGACGAGCCCTGGCTTTGTCATAATCACATACAAATGTATAAATGTGTGGATTAGAGATGTAATAACAACATGCAAATGTCTGTGGGGAGGCTCACACAAAGTTAAAAAAAGACCATGGTCCCTGTCTGTAGTTCCTCCTTTTGTATTTTAACGTACTGTTGCTCAAAAGAATGCATTTAGAAACAGGGCCTTGCAACTTGGTATTGTCATCATTGTAGATTTTAGCATCAGTTTTTAATATTGCAACATCATAGTTTTTATTACTACTCAAATTTGGTTCCTAATATTTTTGTGATGTAGTCCACAAAAAAGATATACTGGTTTTCCACAACTACAAATTACCCACGCACCAAAGCCCACTTTCTCTTGCACAACCCTTTTAGCTTGGGGCATCCTCTCTCCTCCATTCTGTATTACTGCTACTGCTGCCTCTTGTGGATTATCGCTTGGCTGTAATCTGGGACACCACAGATTACAGTGCTTTTCATCTCCTCTCGCTCCTCGCCCCCTTCTGGTCCATCACTATTGTCACGTGAACGGTCCGGCCAAATGGGACCCTTTTCTCTTCTTGAATGACACGCTGATGATGGTGGAAGAAAGCAAAGAGGGAGGGAGTTGATATAGAGACCTGAGACAGTGGTGGCACGCGATAGTTTGAATGGATACAGGACAGGAGCGACCTTTGGGATAGCTGATTCAAAACAATGGTAATTTATTAACACAGAGAAAGATGTGCACAACCTCTTGAGCACAAAACTGTCTATCTGTCTATGTAGATACAGTGAGAAGGGCGACCCAGAGGACAGGATCACATGCACTCAATCAGGACAGTGCCGAGGGGGCAGAGGTAGCTGTGGTTAGTAGGCGGTTTGTATTGGTCTTATTGGCAGTGACAGCGGTAGGAATGGAGCCACTAGAGGAGTACCAGTCTCCTTTTGACTTTGAGCAAGGAGTCAACACCAGTTACCTGTATCTGTCCCCGGCCTACAGCGACACGCCACCCAGCTCTCCTGCATCCAAGAGCAGAGGTAAGGCTGAGGGGGGAGAGAGGGCATGGCTGGCACACAGTTTGGTCGGGGAACTGTAAAGGGGAGGGATGGGAGGGAGTGACAACAGATTAATTTCATTTTCATATTTGTCATGCTGTTTAGTTGTTTTCATTGTAGTGTAAGTGAATGCTGTTGATGCATTGCATAATATGAGGGACTACTTGATACTTGTTTGTAGAACTGTGATATGGGAACTTTTAATACAAGATCTCATGATTGTCTTTGTCTAAAAACTGGCCGCACTAGAACTGAAATGGGGAAAAAAAAGCCTATGGTTATTTTATTAAAACTGGATACATTGGTGCGACTGCTGCTTTTTAATAATCCGGTGAACATTTATAATCACACCTGCACCTGTTTTTAATGTTTTAAAATGACCTATGTAGTTATTTTTTTTGGTTTTTGTTTGTATTGTACTGCATTTTAACCGGGCACTCATGAAAAAGAGAGTCTGCTACTCTCATTGGGCTTTCATTTATCTTTATAAATAAAGATAAATGCAATGAAAAATGAAATTGCTATGGCAACGGTGCTCATCATTCTGAAACCCATGGTTTTAAATGTTATATAATTTTATAGCTTTTTAGATCGCTGTATATATGCTATTGTGTATTGTATTGCTCACGCTATAGTTAAGATTTAACTTATTGCATTACTGCATTGCTCATGTGTATGTTTTTACGACATACTCAGTTATTATATCTATGGCATTTTACATTTTCTATCCAAATCTGACAATGCTGCAGAAGTGAGACTCTGGCTGTCCTCATCAGTATCACACACAGTTCCTTACAAGTTCCTTAAAGTACTTTGTTTGACCCTTGACCTACATTGTCTTTTGGGTTTTGCACCAAGATAATTATGTTACAGTTAGCTTCCAGACATGTTCTGGATGTAGCCTTTTGTGTAGCCTGCGGTTTTACATTTTAATTAGCTGTTACACATTTGACAGTCTTTTCATGGGTTGGTGGTTAAGAAGCTGGACATGTTAGTTTTAAGTGGTTTAGTATTCAAGTAACTTGTCATGCTAACTACTGGAAAAATAAACTTAAAAGCGCTGTACCTAATTTCTACTGTGAATCAGACATGAAATCAGTTAAATTCAAATCAATTTGATTTTATTTATATCAGAACATGTTCATTTTAAATGGTTTGCAGTGGTTCAAAGTTATTCCTCTTACCTTATGCCTTCTGAACCTCCTAATCATTCACCACAATGAGTTTATATTTATATATAGCACATTTTACAACTGTCAGAGACCAGTATGTGGTTTTGCAGCAATGGTAAAGCAACAACTAGCATGCTAACACGCACTTCCTGGTAATAATAAAATGCTTTCTAATTAGATGCAGACATCACCCAGCGATCTTATTTTGACCTCAAGAGGGACAGAACCTTTAATGTGAGATTTGCTTAGACTTTTGGCTGAAGTTGGTGCCCTGTATCTTCACTGTGCAGAATGGCATTGATGTATTTGCTGCTCTACAGTAACAGGAGTAGAGGGCACATGTAAGACAAGAAGAGACGTGCCAGGCTTTTGTAACCACTCTCTGGGACAATGGATTTTCAAGGAGCCCAGTTTTTTTTCCCACAGATTGTTGTATCTTGATTTTTCTCAGTAAAACATAGGCATTGATTTCCAGTGGGATGTCTCACTTGAGCATGTTCTGACAGATAAATATTTGCTCTTGCGGTGCCCAATCAACTCTTGTTATTCCCATGACATTAATTATCATACAGGCCGCTAATGCCTGGGCCCAGCTCTCAAATTATCTGATTTTTAGACTCAAGTACTTGTCTGTTTTGAGTTCTTCAGACAATTGGATAAATGGTCTTTTCTTTGTGGGAGAGTTAAGCCAAAGTCTTGTGAATAGCTATTTCCGCCATCATCAAATGCCACTCATCTGTCTTCGTTAAAATGTTTTGAAATGTTGCAACTTTTTTGTTGTAACATGAAAGTAAATGGATGCCAAGGATTTGGAAAGAAGTGGGAAGAGACAGTTTATGAAAAAGTCACACTAATGCCTTGGATGTGCAGTATGCTGTGCAATGCAGTTTAACATTTTACCTTTGTTTACAGATTGTGGACTGCTGGAGCTTTTCTTTCTCTTGCCTGCTAACTAACCTTTTGCATCATAGCTCAAGCTAAATTGGACTTGCTAACTTTACACATCCACTAAAGTTTATGATCATAATTTTCTTTAAAACATTAACAATGCTCAACATGATACAATGATAAACACTTGTATGGTGATTTTTTACATTACCATAAATGGGAGCAAATATTTACATTAGCTTATTGCTTTGCAATTAAACATAATTAACTCATTTGTGTTATTGAGAGCACTGATGTGTACATAATGTGTTTATAATATTTCTATTAATGGAGCTAACCAATTGTAAAATGTATTTAAGTGGAGCCCAGGAGAAAGCGCTGGTTCTAGGGTATAGCTCATATGATCCAACATAAACAAATATTTACAGCAGCTCTTACAGAAAGTGAAGAGCTGCTGTAAACAATAACATATTAAGCTTTTGCAAATAATTATTTTACTTTTATGATCTGGCCTTGAGCGTGTTTGCAGGAGACACTGTGCTGGGGTCACTTAAATAATGAGTACATTTTCTCCATAAGGTTGGTCCAGTGTCAGTGTGTTTGTTTACCTATAGCTGACAGTGAACCATGCATGAGATGCATTTTTCAACAGTTCCTCTGACCCCCTTCCTCTCATTGTTTTTCATTCACTTCTTTTGTTTCCTCTTTTTATCTTTACTTCTGTTATTTTCACCAGTCACTTTTAAATCCTTTTAAACCCAGATCTGATTATACCGAGTAAAACACTTTTTCATTTCCACTTTTGTCCGTTTGAGTGACAGATTCTTACAACCCTTTGGCTCTCACGCTGTCGAGCCCAGGATGTCTCTATTAAGAAAACTTGTGTGTATTATTGATGTGCTGCTCCTACTGTGCTGCTGTGTTGAAATAAGATGTGAGAGAGATAGGGGAGGTGCATGTAGCCTGCTATGTTGGAAGATAAAAAGCAAGTCCCCCGTGATGCACCTAGCATCAAACAGCATCCTTTAGTGTCCTTACTTTTGTGGTTCTGCTTCTGATAGCCCCTACCCCTTAAACACTCCCTTATAGCGTGACAGATCTTGTTTGATGGTCAGCTTTATCCTTGCTTCTAAACCTTGACACAAGATAATCTACAATAGATGTTGTCCAAAAATACAGTTTCAAACATGGCTGTCCCTGGATGGATTTTGAGTTCTTTTGGTCTCCTCTCTTATAGGTTCACAGCTGCTCACAGACTCTGCTCCTGAAGTGGGAGAAGATGCAGTGACCAGTGTTGAGGCCCCCAGCGCGCCCCCCGCCATGACAGAGGAGGAGAGACAGGAGCTGCAGGAGGAGCTGCTCAAGGTCAGGTCAAAGGTCAAGGGGAATGGAAAGGTCATGAGTTCCACCAGTCAGACTTCCTGAAATCAGTCAATACTAACATCACATAGAGGAGGAGGAGGATGTATCAAATGTGTCAGTGTAAAAACTGTAAAAATGCGTCACCAAAATGCTATTATGATTTTTCTTTTATTTGAGAGGCGATCTGCAATATAATATCAGTGTGATGGTTGCTGCTGTAGTTGGGCTGCCTGATTTGGATGTTTAAGGTAAATTTGAGGGGATTTAAAAACACAACATCCAACAGAACAAAATATAAGTTTAAGTTTGACAACAGCTACTCTATTGTCACAATCATGACAGTATTTTTATATAGATTGCAAAATATAAGTGACATTTTTGTCCATAGGTTGAAGATGAGATCCAGACTCTGTCACAAGTATTGGCGGCCAAAGAGAAGCAAGTAGCAGACATAAAGAGGAAGTTGGGAATTACCCCTCTCAATGAACTCAAGCAGAATATCAGTAAAACCTGGCAGGAGGTCACCACCTCCACTGCGTAAGTACACCCATAAAACCAGTGTCATCATTTTTTGTCTTGTGTTTAAAGCATCAAAATAGGCACTAGTCTGTACTCCTACCTGCAGATTCCTTGTCTCTGAGATAAAAGATGTCAGTTCTCTGGATGCTGCTTTCTCTTGCAGGAAATGAGCAGTTTCTTCAGGGCATGTTAAAATGAATGAAGACAGTGACGTTGGCTGCAGAGCTTGATGCCTCTCCACTTTGATCTCACGTCTGTTTCCATGGAGCTCATATCCTCCTCCTGTCTCTGTTTCAGCTACAAAAGGACGTCTGAAACTCTGTCCCAGGCCGGTCTGAAGGCCACCGCCGCCTTCTCCACTGTGGGCTCCGCCATCAGCCGCAAGCTTGAAGATGTCAGGTGAGCCCCTGCCACACCTGACACACGTCGAAGGGAGAGATACTAAGGGAATTTATGTTCTGTATCGTCAAACTCCCCTTTTCCAGCTTATCTGTCAGGATGCACTCACTGACGGGGAATACTTTACTGAAATGACAGGAGTCAGACTTCCAAATGTGGGATAAAAAGGCACAGCTCAAACCTCAGATTCAGCCTGTCATCTCAACTTCGCAACTTGTAATTATGCATTGCATTATTCATGAATTCTTGAACAAAATGTAGAAAGGTATGGAAATAAGAAATGTATCCAAGTCTCTTGATCAGTAGTACTTGTTATTACAGTTATTACGAGAATGATAACATTTTTCTATATTTTTATTTCTTCCTGTGATAATCAATAGGCCTAGAAAAACCTATCAACCAATAAATGAAGTACTTAATCCACATCATCCTGCCTTGCTCACAGCAGTCTAGTTTCATATTTGTACATTTGACTATGAATAACTGTAAAGAGCTCTGTGTTATAAGGATTCTGAGACACCCACAACTGACTGTTTCCTTTGGGATGTGCCCTGTGTTGACCCCAGACCCCCTCCCAGGACCCAGGTCCTAATCTGTCTTTTCTCCTGTCATCCTCCTTCTCTCTGGATTACTGAGCTGCAAACAAGATTATTAGGCCCCTGAAAGCTGCAGTGTGCTGAGAAATGCACCCTCACGGATCATGAGGCTGTGCCAGGCCTGCTGTGGGGGGCTGAGGTGGGGGCAGGCAAGAGTGCAGGGTCAAACGGTTTAAACATGTGTGTGTGTGTGCATATATTCTTCTGCTGCGTGCTTGTGTTTGACAACAAGATTTCCACCGTAATACATAGGATTAACACACACCCACTGAGTTACTACACAATCGATCTTAATGGGATGAAGTAGGATTTATTTGCGCTCATTCAGTGTGTGGTAAAATAAATAAGGTGCATACATGGAGCATGAATTTGTCTCTTTATCTCTTACTAACCCGCCTTTCTTCTCCACAATGCTTTCGGATAGCGTGCGCTCAATACAACACTCGGCTAGTATGCCAGTGATGAGGTAAGTTTCCCTGCTTTGTGCACATGCTTTTAGCAATGAGTTATCCGTACTCTGCCTGTAATCATGATCCTAGATTGCCCTAAAAGTATGTGGACCACCTATGTGAATGTAAAACCAAACTCCACATCTGCGTTGCTATCCAAATACTTAAATTTACTTTAAAAATTAAGTACAATTGTTGGGTATTAATATTTTTACTATTTTTGTGTGGAAAGGTATTGCAAATTATATCTATCCATGAGTTTCAGAATAATGAAAAATTAGAGATTAACAAATAAAAATGAAATATTTTATCTCTTGAAAGGGAAATAAGTCTTCAAAATGTTGCATATTATATTTATATATTTAATATTTATTATATTACAGAAACATGAACCCCATTAGTAAAGTATAATAAAGGGGTAACTGTACAACCTAAATACTTGCAGTTGCCCCTAATATAAAAAGTAATTTGTGTGAAATAAACAAGAATGAATGTGTATTTTAAAAAGTGTTACAGATACTAAACATACAAAGATAATCTTTAGTTAAAGTTAATCTTTTTTCAGTTGTTCATAACCACGTGGTCATTCTAAGGTTTTTAGGCAGCCAGAATGCCACGTTTTCACTGTAGCAAAACAACCCGTTTATACCACACTGTGTGCCAGGCTGTAGCCATGTTTGCAGCTATCAGTGAAGGTGCAGCTTTCATAATCTCTCACAGCCAGGCCCCCATTTTGTCAAGATCACACTTCTCCGGCAAAAATCTAGTTCCACAAAACAAGATACGGCCTGAAGATGATAACGCCCAATTTCAGAAACAGTTCATTTTAGGTAGGACTTCGAGTGGCTTTACTTGTTATAGTTGTTGTTGCTAGTTGCTGTTAGCTTTGGAGTTTCAGACACACCTCATGGGACATTTCCAATTCACAGGAAAAGAATGAACTCACCTTTAGTATACCTGACGTGTATCGGGTAACAGCGTGACCTGGAAAGACACAATTGCTACCAACACTTTTCTCTTTTTCCCTTTATAAAGCTCCGCCAACAATATATCTGTGTGAATCTGCCTGTGTTTGTGTCCCCAGGAACACGCCAGGATTCAAGTCATTTGAGGAGAAAGTGGAGACTATAAAGGTAAGAAACGGCCTTCAGAACATTGTGTTAATGTGAAGTGGTGAGGAGACTTGGCAAATAGATTTGGCCGTTCATGACGCCA
>KN484285.1:109300-131443 GCA_000787095.1 Periophthalmodon schlosseri | reverse complement strand
GTACACAGGAAATTTCTAGCATTTGTTCCATTGTCCTGGTCATCTCACTTATAAGGTACATTCCTCTTCTTCCTTTGCCTTTATATGGTAAATGTCCACCGTGACGCACACAGTTTAACCAATAACTGCACATCAACATAGAGTCAAATTGTAGCGTAAAATAAATGCTAAATAATTCAACCAGCAAGATGACTGTTGCCATAGTGATATTATATTTACTGAATGGGTAAAAGTCCTCCAAAATGTTGCATTATATAGTAAGAAGTTCAAACCCATAAATAGATTTTGTTATAACTGGATATCATTAATATTTGAAAAAAGATGGGCCATTTGTACAACATTACACTAAATATTACACTAGAGCGTATGTGAGGATGCAGTCCATATTTAGGGAAACCAACTCTTTCTTTTGTATTGCCAAATAAACAGGCCAAACAATTTTGACCCTGAAAATGACAGAAATCGTTAAGTGAAATTCCCCAAAATTCTGTATTTAAAATAGCTTTGACCAATGTTGTGTATGTCTCTTTCTCCAGACTAAAATGACTCCCGCTGCTTCGCCCACTGAACCAGCCAATCTGGACAGCAGCGGTGCAACCACAGAGTCTTTGTTGAGTCAGCCTGAACCCACGACTGAAGGGGAGACGCCAATGCACTGAGACCTGCCTTTAACCCTGTGACCTCCCGACCCCTGAATGCCCCATCCACTTGACCTTTGACCCCTGGACGGCCCACAAGTGCTCTCTTTTCTCCAGTGTGTGCCAGCCTCCTTTGTGATGGAGGCCAAATGACTCTTCCTAAACTTTAGAGTGAACTGAATGTGTCTGATGGGAGCTATGTGTCATTATGTATGTTGTAGTCTCGCCTTTGTCAATGTTGATGCTTTGTTAATGCCAACCTTTTGTCCCTATGTTTTTGGCAGGAAATGTTTACTTCTATTAAAGAATAACAAGGCAGAAAAAGTTCAAATATACATCTATTTGGTCTGGTGTAATGATGTTTCCTGATATCTGAAGGTCAATTCTAGTTAAAGGTGTAACATCTCTGCTTGAGAGTTCGCTAACTGCTTGTTTCCATGACAGTTGTAGTGCTTTGCTTGGAATGTTCCACAGTTTTATTTTGAATTTGTCGGTCTCAATGAAGACAAGCATGTGACACCACCACGCCAAGTTATAGGTCAGAGTTGTCCAAAGGCATTAAAAAAAACCTTGTGAAATAAATGCCACATAGATGCGTTTTATGCCATGCTATAGAACGTTCCAGGAAAAGCAAGGAGATCTCCAAGCAGATAGTGAACACCCTACAAGAAAAGTGACATAGAGCACCTTTTAAAGGTGTCAGTACACACTGTTCAGCACAGTTTTGTTAAAGGAAGCATAGATGGCAGGTGCTGATAATGCTGTAATGTTGTAAAGTATCTAACACTTGTTTTGTGCTGTTCATAGAGGGTTATTACAACCTAACCATAATTCTACATTACATTTTAAAGGTCTTAACACTGTGTCCAAAGTATGAATGTACTTTGTCTTTCATTGTGTCATATATAGTGCTGCACTTTAACACATAAGGCTAGGAGTAAAATCTGTTTTGGAAAGCGGCCATTTTTTCCTTTGTCGAGAGAGTGACAGAAAGGTGGTCCCGTGCCGAGGTAATACCAGAAAAAAACAGCAGCATCAGCAGAAGACAGGAGCAGAGCAAACACGGAGGCCTGAGCCTTGACCAGGAGCGAGGGAAATAAATATATCTCCTTCACAGTCAATATTTGAACAACACTTCATTGTTTCTTTCAGGGAGGTAACACCTACAGAAACTCCCACCATCATGGCAACAGGGCAGGCCTACGGTGATTCTCTCAAAGATACACTGTAATATAATACTCTAGCTGCATGTCTATTGAGAATAAATAGTTTTATTGAACCAAGAGATCAATATGAGCCTATGATGATGTAGCTTTGTCTAACCAACCAATTAAATACTGTGCAGAAAAATACAGGTCAATCCAACTGATCAAATGGGAGAAATTTAAACAAATTGTTGGTTAATACATGTTTTCTGAAAATAAAAACATGCTTGATAACGATATCTTTCACTTTTGGTTTCACGATACAGTAATTTCTGTATTAAATAATTTTGAAGTACAATTAAATATGAAAGTAACCACATAGGAAGGTTTATGGTATGGAAATGCTTATGTAATCTACAACATTTGAATTATACACCAATTAAAAACATTTAAAACATGATGGCATTGTCTGTCTTATATTTATTATTTGATATTATGTGTGTTTTCTTAAATAGATTACATCATCGCCTGATACAAAAGGAGCATAAAAACGGATTAAAAGTTGCAGGCTGCACTTCACAATTTGAACACAGGAGGGCAGCCACGAACAGAAGCTGGGATGTTTTTTTCATTTACAGGCTCAGTGAATTGTGTAAAGCCACGGACTGTGAGTAGTTTTTTAAAGCTTTGCACACTTTTAATATAGTACACAATAGTATTTAGAAATGTATTTTGTTATAAGTTTCCAGGTCTTACAGTGCAAATGCAGTTTCTAAAGATTTATTATAAACCAGGAATCAAAAGCCTTTGTTTTGCAGGTAATTGAGTTTCGCAAACAAAGCTAACGTGACTCACAGCCAACGTATTTTAGCATCACTGAGTAAATGCCAAATCTATGTACAATCCGGCTCCGTGCGCATATAGATAATTTGCATATTCATAATTTTGTGGTGCGCTTTGGGATTGACAGGGAGAAACTCAACCAACCCCCACCATGGAAGCAGAAGGGACAATAGTGAGTACAAGAACATGGGCTTTGTTTTGAAGACATAAAAAAGTTCAAAAATGCCCTATGATGACAGCAGTTAAAGGTCCCATATTGGGCTATTTTCTGATCTATGTTATAATGTTGTTTCCTCATCAAAAACATACCCAGAGTTGTGCTTTGTTTAATCACACAAATCTTGCATATTTAGGCTGAGTTCTTCTTTCATACAGAAATCACTGCCTTCCACCTTGGGATGTTATGTGGCAATACAGGAAGTGCCCCACCGTGTTTTTAAACTCCATACACCTTCACAGTGGCCCTAAAATTGCCAATCTCTACTAAACAAAACGTAAAAGGTAGCTGTTAACTTGAAAACTACCGCTTCATGGTGCAGCAGAGCATTTTGAGCTTTGGAGATGTAGACAAGCTAATAATAAAGGATTACTCAAACATGTGTGAATGAAACAAAACACAAAACACAACTCCAGGTGTGTTTCTGAAGAGGTAACAGCGTTATAACATGGCTTAAAGTTCACTATTTTGCGTAATATAGGATCTTTAAGTATTTCTTGCCTACTAGAATTTGAGTCTAAGAAAGATTAGAAGCAGCTATTCATTTGCATGGCCCCTCCTCATCAATCTACAAAAACTGTGAATAAGAAAACTTGCCTTTTTGCTCTAGTGATTGCGAATAGCACCCAAAGTAAACTGCATTCACGACTAATATTGTATTTGCATCACATGGCTGAACTCATGATAAGAAATCCTCAGAGTTTGTGAATGTAAAAAAAAAAGATAATTAGCGATCAGTGAAGCAGAGATGAAGAAAAGACACAATGACACAAGTGGCTAACAAACAGCTGCCAAAAAAGTCTTTATTTTCAGTTCAGTTCAACCAAATACCTCCAGATTTATCTTGAAAACTGGAGCTAGGTCTAAAACTGTACATCAACAACAGCACCAGAACAAAAGGATCAGGAAACACCATTTTTACAACATGGAACAATGGCAGTTTGTACACACATAGTTTCAGAGAAGAAGAAACTAATAACCAGGAGTTAACAGTCAGTGTGCAATGATTTTTCCCAAGCAAGAAAAATCCTTATATCATAATATTTATCTGATAATATTGTGGAAAAGAAAGAATTAAACATCACTGGTGCATTCATAGCCTATAGATATATTTATGATAGAGAGAAATATTGCAAGTTCTTTGTTAAGAAGAAGAGCTGTTTTGACTGACGCCTGGACAGGTGCATCTCAAAAAGTCACGTTGGTTAACACATTCATTTCCATATATTTATCATTATTAATTTTGTGTTGATTCTTGCTTTGTGTTTCTCTTTGTCCCAGTGTTTTTAATGAGTTAAAAAATATTCAAATCATCTTTTTACACAAAATTTGAGAATTAGCTTTTTGTAATTGTAAACTGTCACTTCCTTTTAGACAGGATTTCAGAAAGTATTTGACTCATTCACATTTTATTTATTTATTTTTTTGTGATGCACCTGTATTTGTATGTGTTCTGATGAAGCGGACCATGTTTCTATTGTAAGGTACAGGAGGTGGACATTCAGCTTGAACATGGCTTGCGTTGTGTCTGTATATAATCCTTGAAGACACTAAAACCCTCCCTCAATATTACAGTGAACACGTACACAACATTTTGGGAAAGTAGCTTATTTTCACCATTGGACGGAGAAGTATAGCTTTAACCTATTCCTATAAACAACAGTATATCCTCACAGTGAAGGAAAAGCTACTGACTTTGCAAAAACGCCAACAATTTTCTCTCAGGTCACAGATGCCGCTCCTCATTGCCCTCATCAATTATTCAGCGCCTCAGTAAACAGCTCCCCGCACAGCCCTAAAACAACAACTTGTGTGAGCTCATATATACAGTCATCCCCCATACACCTTTAGAATGAAAGCTCTGGAATATGCTTTTACAACACAGGTGCGGATGGAGTGGGCAGGAACGGTGCTGCGGAAAAGGTTGCCATAGCTACAGTGAGTAAAATCTATGGGAGTTGATAAAACATTAGGAAAAAATAAAGAGTCTCAATAGTTTGGCTGTAACTGTCGAATTTATTATAGTCCAAAACAAAGGACATTTAAAGTTGTACTATGTAACTTTTCTGGTGGAGCGTTTGCCACCTGCTTGAGATGTTCCAGAGTGTGGCGTTAAACTTAAATATCTCAATAGAGACAAGCTGCGGATGTCACCAAGCCAAGTTACAAGTCAGATCTGTGGAGAGGTGTAACTACTCAGTAAGGATGCATGTTTTTCAATGTTTTTCAGCTCTAAAACTTGTTTAATTGAATAAATGCAAAATAGATATGTTTAATGCCACACTCTGGAACATTCTGGGTAAGGCAATGTATTATCTCCATGGAGTTAAGCTGGTAGCGGACCCTCCATCAGAAAAGTTACATAATGCACCTTTAATAACAAGGGACAAAGTGTTGATTTTGGTATAAATCCAAAAAAAGATCAATAGTATTGCGAAACAAGGCCAAATTATTCTTTCATTATTAATTATTATTATAACCACAAGGGGTCAATATAGTCACAAATATTAGTTAACTTTAAACTGGAACTTGGTTGTCCCTCCTGGTCTGGACTATATTCCTTTTGCACCAATGAGACAATAATTGAGCTCTTCACTTTGTTCAAATACTTTGGTTTATGTTATTGGGATTTTTTTTTGTTTTGTTTTTTGTTTCTTTTTTTTTTTCTTTTTTTGTTTCTTTTTTGCTCCATCTTTTACACTGATTTTTTTTTAATTGTGCCAATAATGTAACAAAGGAAGATTTTTTTTTTTTTTATTTGTGTTGTTTCTTTAACAGAGTATTACACAGGAAACTGACAAATCATGAAGTAGAGCCAGACAGTATGGAACTACAAACCTTGAACTATCTGTGGAAAGCCTGACAGAAAAGACCCTTCCACTGTGTATATCTGCCTGGTATTGATAATGTATGAGGTATGACAGCTAGCACTTTGAAACACACTTTCTCGAGTGCACCCATGGCTTGATCATGTTTCTGCAGACACACATAAGCCTTATTCTCTCTCTCTTCTCTTACAGAGACATGGGAGAAGACGAGAGAGGTGTGAACGCTACATTGAACAGATGGGACAAACCTCGGGCGGGCGGGCGCCCATACAAACACACTTTCCATCATCTTTCTCACATGCTACAAACCTAAAAACAGTCCCCTCCAGAGAGTATTCCACATTATCACCAGGACTGCCCCCCAAAGCCTCATCGACATATGTTTCAACAGTGGGGCATATGACGCAAGCTCCTAGTATAGGGGACTTGTGCATGTTATTCCCCCCATCTGAAAAATACAACACCAACGGAAACGCTTTGCAGCTACTTTCTTAATAAATCTTTGCTGATAAATGATTCAGGATGGCATGAATGTTGCAATGACTTCATGCATAAAAGGTGGCTGGAGATAGCAGAAAAGCACTGGTAAACAGCTCCTGCCTCCCCAAAAGTGTCTGGCCTAATTTACCATACCCGCTTATTTATTTTGATCTGAAATTCTCGCTCATCCCACGGCCAACGCAAACCTTGTAAAATAAAACATACTACTACTGATGACCCAGAGGAGGGATTCCCATCGGACACACAATCTAGCCTTAAACCATCTCAGAGACTACATAAATATACTAGTAGTTGTAAAGATACGGTTTGGTTGGAGTTTTCCTATTAGGGGAGATGGAGGAGATACTTGAGCGCACCGGTGTTGTAAAATTTTATGGAGCCCAAGCAAAATGATGACTATAGGGAGCCTTGGTGTCGTTTATAGCAGATGACTTAAGACTTTTCAATGAATGTGTTAAATTTTAGCTTTTTACTGGTGAATTGTAAAGTTTCCTATTAAATAGATTTTGATAGTATTCACTTTTTAAACTACCTGACACAACTAAGGTCTGGTGTGGTTACTGTGTAGTCAATGCTTACAGAAAGCAGGAAGGACTGCTAACAAAGAAGCTAAAATGGAGTATTGTGCATTTTTGCCATACACACCAAATATGCTTTACTATATAAACGTATCACATGAAAAAATCGATTTAAGTAAAAGTATTTAAGTACCCGTTTAAAGAGTAAAAAGTAAAAGTATTTCACACAAGTGTTGTTAATTTGTTAAAGTGTAAACGTAGTGATACTGATTAAAATGATACATATTGTGATCAACAGTAACAATACGAATCAGATCCTTAATTTTTCTCATGAATTTTGTGTATTTATTTTTGTTTGCTCAAAGCCGAAGCTTGAACTCGAAAACTTTAGTCACGATTTCACCACAAATATAATAAAAAATAACTCCTCAAATCATGAAAAGTACTTTTAAACTTTTCGGTCCAGTTCAAAATTGTAGTGGAGTAGAAAGTACAGATACCTGCTCTCAAACGTAGTGAAGTAAAAAATATATACTGTAAAAAAGTAAAGTACAGATACCTAAAAATTCTACTTAAGTACAGTACTTTACTACTTGTCCTTCATTACTTTCCTCCACTGATATTAATAATACTTTAAACTTAAGTTGTGACATTATGTTGCTTTTTAGATGGAGCATTTACCCCAAAACTATAAGCTTTCTGGTTCAAGTCCTGATCCTTCACCAATGCCTTTTTGTTGCAGTACGGTTTAGCTTCCTCGTTAGCACCTCCAACGTTGCCAGCACCATACCACCAAACACACTTTCTTTTTCTCCTTCACTGAGTTGAGATAAACGCTACATAAAAATATAAAACTTTCTTTACTCTTGCGATCAGTCCACCTGAGCATGGCTTTTTCTGTATATGTCGAGACTCAAACTACTATCCCTGTTGGAGTTATATAGGCCCACTAATGCACTGTCAACAAACACAAGTGGAGTTTTTAGTTTACAGCTTGAAAACACATCAAACATTTAGATTTAGAGGCTTGAAAAGGATAGAAAAACGCCACATACTGTTTTGGCCATGACTGGGTTAAGAGCAGTGAATGCGCGGGTCTCTGTGTTTCAGAAATAGCTGTCCTAAGCATCATCTGTCTCCAGAAATTGCACTGCCCCGTAACAATTAAAGGGAAGGCAGTAAAAGTCTGCACACTTTTATATCATGTTTAACAAGTATCATGTGATTTTGGTCCTGATCGAGTGAAAAAGATCCCAGGGTGTTTTATTAAGGCTATAGGAGTGTCAAGGATGCAGGAGAAAGAAGAACAACTAAACTGTACTCCTCTATAACTCCCGTTGGCATGGCGCCCAACGGAGTACAGTCGTCATCCATCTTCCAAAAAGCCTCATCCTAGAATCTCCCAGGACGAGACAACCGCAAACCCACACTACACGGGCGGGGAAGTGTACCCCTCCACAACGGACAAATTGGTTCATGTAGGAGCAGCCTGATTTCACCGCGTTACCTCTGAACTGTTTTAGTTCTCCAATGTATTTGATGAAACTTAAAGGTGCACTACGTTACTTTTCGGGTGGAGGATCTGCAACCAGCTTGTCTCCGTGGAGATGTTGTTGCTTTGCCGGGAATGTTTTACAGTATGGCATTAAACTGCTCTATCAATAATAAATTCAAGATGTATAAATGTAATGCCATACTGTGGAACATTCCTGGCAAAGCAATAACACCACCCACCTTAATATGTATTATTCAGTACGTAGTTTTACTGTAGTTTAAAGTCTTCTGCTCTTACCCCAAACCATGGCCAGCACAGCACAAACAGAGCACACTTATATAAACTGTTATTCGCATGCACATGCAGTAGTAAAAATACAGTTAGACCAGAGCATATAGTATATAGTGTCATGTAAAAGAGTACAAAGCCAGTGTGACAGTCGCAGAGTTCTTGAGGTGATTGTATCAGAAAGAATGAAACGATCAGTGAGGGGATCAGGAGGTGGTGGTCAGCCATCTCTGTGTTGCATATTTAAGTCGTCTGAGGGAGCTGAGGCAAAATACCCAGAATTAATGAGGTATATTCAATTATAATTCAAAGTGATCCTTTTCAGGAGGAGCTGGAGTGTTTTTGTCTGAGTCCACTTGAAATAATTATTCCTCCAGTGATGCTTTGATAGTGAATAGGGAATTTATAGGTTGCTGTAAAGAGCACTTTGGAGCTCCACTCTAAAATGGATCCTCTCCCTGACAGTTTCACAAGCTGTTTTTTGCCTAGTGAGGCGTCCTTGATTTCCCAAACATTTCGAGATTGCACCATGACAGATTTCTTCACATCAACACGCACCTATGTACAAGCCCTTGTACCGAAGGGAGAGAGGGTGATGTTTGGGAAAACAAAGAGCAAAGTTTACAGAGCACAAAACACATGGAAACACAGTATTATTATCATAAGGTTGGGTCAAAAATAGTTACAGCAAAGAGTAGAAAAGCCACTCAGACTTTGAGGGTTCCTTACAGTAACATCTTTCTACAACCAGGAAAAGGCCAAAGGGGCCTTGGACACCACTCACATGATCTCTGTATCACAAAGCTTTGAGATAGAAGTATAGAAAGCAGAACTCAGACTAGCCAGCACCAGAGACATTCCTTTACCGTTGCTGTGGCCCTGCAAATCACAGCAACACACAGCACTTAGAGCTTCACAGGAAACTCCTCTCTTATCAAGGCACATTCAGGACTCCTATCCCTCCTTTAGGATTAAACACTTAAAAATCATCTGTCTTATGGGGTGTGTAGTTTTTACGGAAGCCATTGTACGCTTTTTATTCCCCCTTCCCTTTCCGCTGGCACATTCCTGAATGAACCAACAGAGAAAGCCCCTCCCCTTTTATTGACAGCAGCCTCAGCTCCAGCGTGAGCAGGAGTCAGATCAGAGCTGAGATGCGTAACCTGGACGTCAGGGTGGTCACCATGGAAACTAGCCCTGGTGTCATTTGATGTCAATGCTGCAGACACCATCTATTCTTAGGGTCATGCACGGCAATGCTATGACTACTCAAGTGTGACAGACTGTGCATATAGGACACTTTTAAAACACCTATGTTTTTAGTCATTAGACTTTTTCAGCTCTGCATAAACACATAAGAAGACTCACTTTGGACATTTTATAGGCCTAATTGAACCAGAGGCCAATATCAGTCTGAAATGTATTCACTTCTACAGTGTGCCTAGCACAGAGCCAAGGGGAACCCCAAAGGTGCATTCAGAGTTGGATTTCTTACTCACAGCTGAAATATGCTAATAGTTAGTAGGTAATAGGTTATAGTAATAGGCTATATCTGAAGTATAACAATGGTATTCTAATGTATAGATTGCTTACTATCAACAGAGGGTTAAGCCATATCTTTGACAAATATCTGAAGCCAAATCCATAGAATTGTACAAAGAGGCAGAGGATCTGTTGTGATGATCTCAGACGTTAAACACAAAAGGACTGTGAAGACGCACAGTAGCCGACATATACAAGTGGCACTGTAGCTTCCTATGTGTATTGAATATAGCAGAATATTGACTTGCACTTGATGATATAAGGTATAATAAGCATCTTGTTACAAACAAGTCTTGTCACATATGATTTACCAAAGTGTCCAAGGATCAACTCCATAAACCAGAAACGCTCGTAAAAGTGTCAACACATGAACCTCAGTGAGAGCCACCACCGGACAACCACGGACATGTATGTATGTGCAATATATATACACACCCAGGGTCCACCATAACTCATGTTGGTAGATTTTTACACCTAGGGTAAGCAGAATAATGCCATCTAGTTTTATTCAATCTTATAAATCATGCTAGGGCCTTTATAATAGATGGCAGCAGAAGAGGTAAACACACCGGAGAACAAAAGGCTGACCGGGTGCTGCCACTCATAACGGAAAGAAAAAAAAATCCTCATAAGTATTCATATCACTCTCTCCTCAGTAACAAGACCTCCTATTGTGGCTCTTTGATGCCAGTTTTAATTCTACTATGTGAAACAGGTTGACGACAGCAGCCCAGCGGTTTGCACAGCTCAAAGCCCATGGATCCCAAAGGCAGGAGTTTAACACTATCACATCAATAGCATGATAACATATGGCAGATTTGGCAGAGTTACAATGTCAATTTTGGAATGATCAGTCTTTCTTTTGTCAGATATGCTCAGTGGGAAACTAGGCATGCAAAGTCCTGCAGTCTTGGGGAATTTAAAGTTTCAAGGATCTTTTTGTTGTTTTTTTTTTCTGCTTTTGTAATTAGAGCGCCCAATCAGTATTCACAAGCGACAATGCGATGAGTGAAAAATGAATATTCAAAGTAGGTGGTTGCCATAAAGTGATGGAATAATTTTACGTTTGAACAACTGAGCAAACTTAATCTACTGATAAGACTGTATGACGGCTGTGGAAGCTTTAGGAACATTAGAAAATTGATGATGGAAAGAATTGCAAGTCAGGCCCAATTAGAGCACCATTGGCAAAAATCGCACTACTTTGATGCCAAGTATTTATACAGTCTATGCAGTTAGGCTATTCATTTTATGTCTGTATCTAGTATCTACAGAAAATAAAGAAAACACTTTTGACGGTGACCATTTTGATGGACACTTGATAGACTTGAGGCAGGGTGTTTTTATTTTCATGTTCTACAACAAAACAATGTGTACAAAATGTATGAGTAAAGATGAGACACAGGGAGAGTTAACTCTGGTAAATAGCACCTCCGTTTCTCCCCTGCACAGGGCACAGTGCCAGCCCCATCACAAAGAGATGGTGCTGAGTGCCTCTGTAAAGCACCTTCATGCTTAAGGTCACCTTTGTGCCACTGCTAGTGAAGATGTTGTCCAGACAACAGCCACGCAGGCAGGATTCAGTCCATAACAAAACCCACATAGACGCTGCCAACATGGAGTTTACAAAATACAAATGTCATTTAAAGTTGTCATTCAATTTAGCTGCCTATCAGAATAACCAGATGCACATGAGGCTTGTTTTTGGACTGGATCCTGACAGCATCTGATTGGCTGCCAGTTTTTCCCACACTCCAGTATAGGAAGAATATGGCCTGACCACAAAACACAAAGCACCACAATGATGGAGAAAGGGCAGTGGGTAGTGCATGGTGTACAACATTCAGCCAATATAACATATATAACAAAAAAGGTCTTTTAACCTGGACACGTTTGTCAAACCTGCCCCGGGACTGTCGTGACAGGGGGTCAACCACCTCGATACGTTTGATAAAGGTATGGGGACTCCTTAAGTGGAGCTGAGAGCACCGTGCAGCAGCGCTGTGGCCCGAGCACTTCGCCTGGGGCACCTCCACTCACACACAAAAACACTGGGTTGTCAATCAAACTAATTGCGAATGAGCTGCGGTGACAACCCCAGCAGAGGAGAATTGGAAATAAGATAAAGGTTTTAATCAAGTGTAGCTTTTGGACGGCTAATGCAGCAGGGATGGTGGGGAGCGCGAGCGCAAAGGAGCCCAAGGCGAGAGCACGCGGGTCACACACACTGGGAGGAAACACGCATAACAAGCTTGGCAGGACATGTAAATGACTGCCTCCTATAGATATACATCTTTGCCAGAACATGAAAACAAAATCCATTTACAATATAGTCTCATATGTGGAAACAAAAATGACAAATCATAGTATTTTTTGCTTTGAAGTAAACCCCAACATGTCTTAACTATATATAGATTTTTCTTATCATGTAAACATAATACATCGCTTGATACAATGGCGTTTTAAATGACATATAGGACAATGAGTGTGACGTTAAGGCTAATCTCTAGGTTTCAAAATAAAAGCATCCCAAAAGGCCCAAAAATACAATATATCCTTACATAAACCTGTTGATACAAAGTAAAGATGTAAAATCAAGAAAATCTATCTTAATATGTAATCACTAAAAGTAGCTGAAAACATAGAATAGCTTTAGACGTACTGAAACCCAATGGGCAAGCTTGAAGTCAGTTTATCAGCTGGTGTTGGTCTCTAATAACTCAGTATGTTATTTAATACAAGTTAGTGTGTAGTACAAATATCCTAATGAAGAAACCATGACTTATTCAGTATGCAGTTTCCCAATAACTTTTTTCTATTGGTCCATAAGTCATAATATAACATATATTTTGTATCTTTTTTGAAAGTGCCTGGAACAAGGATGCTGGGAAAATCATAGCCACAGCTTAAATGTAGAATCTCTAGTTACTTTTAAAGAAGTGAATCAAACAAGTGCTTTTTCCATTATATTTCATGAACTGAGAATGGGTTAAATAGCCAAGTCTTGGTAGCTTTTTTGCCCAAAATGAAATAATTTTAGGTAACTATAGACTGCAAACAGTGCAAGTGCTTTGCTTTTGGTTGGTAGAAGTACGCCCCCTTTGGTTTGCCAATGCACCTCAGTACTAAAAAGTTCCCTTTGGGAGAGTGGTCACGATGGCGGAAGAGGAGGAGGGCATTCTTTCACATACCTCTGTCAACACGAGGGTCCTTGTAAATTTATCCTTGCAAGGTAAAAGTAAGTAAACAGTCTTGGTTTTAGACATAAGGGAGGAAAGATTAAAAACAATAAAACATGGCACTTCAACACAACTATTTAAAAGAACAAAACAGTTTTTGGTGGTTAAAAGTTGTGTGGATACGTTGTAGATGAGGATAACCCAAAAGCTTTAACTGCTGCTGGTTGCGCTCTGTAAAAATTACATCCCTGATAAACTGAAAACGGTTCAAATATTACCTCTGCTGATTGTAATATTCATGAAGCAGTTTGACTGATGTGGTCCGTTCGTGTTCCCTGACTGTAAAAGTTGGATCTTTTTTGCATTGATCATCCATTTTTATTTTATCAGTGTTCCTTTTGGGCTGTGAAAAATGGAGAAAAGGCTGTGATGAGGTGATACAAAATCTCCTCAAAAAGTCAAGAAATTAGATGAATACACCGCAGGAAGAAAGAACGCCACACATCACCTCCAACTTTCCTCACAATGTTTTTCAAAGGCCTTTCCTCTGTTCAACAGTAAAAAAAACGCACCTTTTCTGAAATCTTTCTTTAACACACTTTCCATTTTAAGTCAGATGCAACACTGAATCTAACAAAAACAAAGAAACTCTTTGATTCGTTTTTTTTTCCTTTTTTACATAGTGTAGCTGCACTAGAGTTTCCCAAAGGAGGGTCGGGAGTAACGAGGCAACATTTGGGAATCTTGGACGGAACAGTAAAAGCCGGCTGCGCCATCTTGTGGAGGAATGGTTTGGAGTGGGACTGGGCAAAGGGAGGTGTTATGGAGGGAGGGTCCTGACAGGTTTTGAGGTTTTTGAGCAGAAGAAAAGCATGCAAAGTGTGCCCCCCTTGCAGGAGCAGCACCTGTCGAACAGGGCACTCAGGAGCTCAGTCGGTGAATCTCTGACAGGCCTTCTTCCAGCGACAGGCCGTGCACCACATGTCACGGTTTTCCATCCCGTACACTTTACGACACTTCTTACCCTCACCGCGCACCTTCCGACTTCAGACGACACAAGAAAAAAATTGTTTAGTACAGAATTGTAAAACAGTAGGTCATTCATTAAAATTTCAAACAAATACCTCAGGGCTGTGGTGGCTCGAGGAGGAGACGACAAGACGGCGATGGTTTGGGAGCGCTGTTCTCCAAAGCCTTGGCTCTTACTTGGAGACATCTGTGAGAAGAAATGACAAGAAATGTGAAAGGTTGATTGAAACTGGAACAAATGAATGCAGTGAATGCAGTGAAACGACAGTGTACCGAGTTGCCGGTGAAAGTGACCGGAGGAGACTGCCAGGAAATGCTGAAGCTGGAGCTGTTGGTGGGAGTGAAGCTGGTCGAGCCGTTCATGTTGTTTCCGTTGGATGGGATGGACACAGGAGCTGTGGCCTGAAGGGGTCAAAGGTCAAACACAAATCACCACTGTCATGAGATGTTACATTGTTGTCAGCAGTTTGTCATTTTCTAACAACAGCACAAATATCAAACATGTTCTCTATCCATTTCTAAGACACTATATACTTGAGTTTCAGCACCCTGTTATATGCAACATTTTGAGGACTTTTTCCCATTCAAAAGATATAATATTTAGTTTTAAAATTTTAATCACTGTGACAAAGATCATCTTGCATAGCAACTACACTCTACTGCTTTTTACATCAATAATACAAGTGTTAGCACAGTGGTTAACTGGTGTGAAGTAGCCCATATTGGTGTATTTGGTAAACATGGAGCCCCGATGAGCTGAGAGCATGCCGAGCATGTCCTGATGGGAGTATCGCGCTGACTGGGAGCGTGTATTGATCAGCCCTAGCATTGATCTAATCTGTGTGTGAGGGGAGACCTGGTAGGCGTGGTCTGTGTGGATGAGGTAGAGAGCGCTGGGGGCCGAGCGGCTCAGGGGGGTGGTGCCTCCCACGTGGGGCTCCTTGGTGTCGAACTGTGGAGGCCTGTGAGGGTCTGAGTGTCCCGCGCTGGGCAGAGGGGAGGGGGGAGGGGCCGGAGGGGACAGGACCGAGGGTGAGACGGGGGACAGGCTGCTCAGACCGTCTGCCACAGAGTCTGTGTTGAGTTTGATCTCTGTGTAGTAGAAGTCCTCTTCGCCATCGCTGCAGTCTGAGTCGCAATTTCGCCTGCACAAAAGGAAAAAAATAGATTTACTCTTTTCTTATTCTTAAAACTGTCTAAAGAGTCCATAATGATTCATGTTCTGTTAATAGAACTAGAGGGGCATATGACACTATAGCAAAAACGACTATGTTTTACACCCAGGAAAACAATGACATTTACCAAAAGTGTCCAAAGAGTTGCTGCTGCATTTGTTGACACTAATTATTAATGTTGCATCAAACAATATGATTTTTGATGTATACAGGTAATAGGCTAACTCTGTTTGCTTTGCTCAAAACAAACATTTATCTTTTACACTGTTTTTCAAGATCTTAATTCATTTATTACATGTTTTAAGTTAAAAAAAAAAAAAAAAAAGTACAAACTTCCAGACTCTGAAAACACAAAGGGGTGAAACTGCTCTGCTAGATCAAGTGTAAAAGATTACTTTTCTACACCGAGTCACTGCCCCAACCCCCTTTACCATTAATGGCCAAACCAACAACAACACAATCTGCAGTTAATCAGTGTGCACGAGAGCCCGGCTTTAATTGAATGTCAGTAGAAATGTGTGATCTATCCGCTATCGTTGTCCTCCGCGCCTGGCTTATTTCCCTTCAACCTGTCTAAGCCCTCCCTCGTGTCACAGAGAAAGTGCGTTACCGTGGCGATAATCCATCAACCATTAATCTGCGTCCCACACGGGAGCGGGACGACGGTGGCAAGGGGAGAGTGACAGTGATGTGAGGCGCCTGGTGGGACGGCCCCAGGTGGAGGGTGTTGTGGGTGGGACTGGGACATACTGTAAATTCAGAAAGACTCCTTTATCCAGTGTCCTATCCCTCTTCTTCTATAGAGCTGATTCCATCTCTCATTCTTATCTCCTCCATCACCACCTCAGCAGGTAAACCTCCTAAGGCACCTCCATATCCAGCTTAGCACTTGAAAGGCCCTATTCTCCTTCACTATTTGAGCAAAGAATTCATCTGAGACTCTCCGGACGAATAATATTGGTCTACAAACCAGAGATGTCAACTGATAATGAAGATTGTTCAGTTCACAATATAATCGCAAGAACCAAAATAATCATAATAATCATTTCAAATCAGTATATTCCCCAAAAAAGTAAACCTAAATGTAAAGTGCAGTTAGTTTTTATTTATTTATTTAATGTATCTTTATTTATACAGGGAGAGCCCAAAAACAGAAACATGTTTGTCACCAGATTATTAAATTGCATTTCTGGCACCAAAGTATCCAATTTTGCTTGTTTATCTTACATTAATTTAAGATTAACGAAAACATTATTCACGTTTGATTTAATAAAGCTGGTCATTTACTAGAGCGGTGACCTATTAGACACGGTCAATGAAAGAGAATTAAGGATTTCACTGTCATTTGGTCCTAGTGTCAACAATAATCGCAACATTTGATATGGTGGCATCCCTGGTGGGCGGTGGGGTAGAGAGGCGTCTGTTTGGGACTTACCCCAGGTGGATGGTGCGGATGTGCCTCTGGATGCCTGCGGATGTGCTCAGGACTTTCCCACAATTCTTCCACAGACACTTGAACATCACTTTCATGGAGTTCTGTAAAAGACATGGGACACACTGACTCAGATTAAAAACATCTCCACAAAAGATGTATAAAATGCCACAGCTGCTCTAAATAAGTACACGAATATTAAAATAACTCATAATAAACCTGAGTGATAATTAATGTAACCTTTAATTCATTTTGATTTTTTCTTTTTAAAAACAAGTACACGTATATTAATCTTAATTTTCTTAATCAATCAGTGTCATTTAAACTGAAGCTGGAGGAAGTGTCTTGGGTGCGGGAAGTCTGGGAGTCCCCGCTTAGACTGCTGCCCCTGTGACCCGGCCCCAGATAAGCCGAAGAAGAAGATGGATGGATGGATGGAGTGTCATTTAACACAAAAATGTATTCCTCCAAAGTCTGAACTCTGCTCCAAACCACATGCATATACAAAACACAGGCTGTAGAGATTTAGGGAAAAAACAAACACAAAAAAGCATATAACTTAGAAGTAAACTGAAATAATTCCATCTCGATTTGTTTAAAATTTAATTACCCGCCCCCAGCTCTATCTAATAATGAAGGGGCTTACGATTTAAATATGCAACAATATCCAAAACACCCAGATACCTTCACCAAGATCTTTTTCTGTCAAATGGAAGCCTGGCCATTAAAAATAAACAGTTTTTTGGCATAATGTATTTGATATGATATTGCATTAAGTGATATTACAAACACCAATTTTCAGATATATATTTTGCCGCACCATTCACATCTTATAATGTGTAGGTCTATTCAAAAACACAAATCTGCCACAAGGAAACATTATAAATATTTATGGCAGAAGGGACAAAGGACCTCTCTACGCTGTCCGTCCCACACTGTAGAGATTGTACACTTCCACTAAATGTTCTTTGTTTCTCTCTGACAGCATATAATTGATTGGCTGTGTTTTTATATATAGGCCCCATTCAGCTACACAATGCTGTAATAGTGAGATTTTAGATGTGATTCTTTGACAGGCAGCTAGTGTGACCTATAGGCTGCTCACTTTGGTGGTTCTGAGGTGAATGTCAAGACGCCCATCCATTATAACTGGCTATGGCTGACCCAGTGTGATAAGGGGCTGAAAATATTCTCGATATGGCGGTGGCTTAAACTGATATTGATTTATTAAGTGGGGCTTTTTGTTGTCTAAAATGCCATTTGCTACCTCTGTCAACACTATTACTTTGCTCAGCCATACAGAACGCAGTGTCTGTTTTACCTTATACAACCCGGCGTCAGAATTTTCCGGGGATATTTTTGTATTGTGTTAGTTGTGTAAGTGGTTTTAGCAGAAAAAGTCAAGACTATTATTACAGGGTGAAAAACAGCATTGAATTTTCTCAACACACTTTTATTGTGGAGGGCATATTTCTTTTTCTAAGAAGTGAACTGGGCTGGCAGTAAATTTTTCACTGGCCATGATATCCTCCCTCCACTGTAATTACACCGCTGCCCCCTATGGACACCACACATTGTTTTATGGAGAGAAATGCCCAGTGAGCGTCCCCTCCTCCCCTTGGCTCTTTATAAATGCTCTTACAGCCCTGTCCATCAAACTATTGTATTGTGGGGGGCTTGGTTAATTTTGACAAGGTGTTTTTTTCTCATTTTAAACACACGTGCCTATACACCAGTCATAAGCAGACTCCCCCATGCATTGTTTAGTCTTTGGTAACAAAAGCCGGTGTAGTGAGGCTCTGGCTGCGTGTGTGATTCCCTTTAAAGAGTCATTTCACAGTTAATTAAATGGGGAGCTCTGAACGGCATTGTCTTGCAGCAGAGGAGAGCAGGCTTCAGACGAGTAATTTCCTGTGAAACCATCACTATTGCATATGTACAGATCAGCATCATTCTTGTGTTTATTCAGGTTATTTTGGGCTCTTTGGCTTCCTCTTCTCCATCTCCCTCGGTTTATTAGCTGTTATACAATGGCACTGGATACGGATACTGTAGCTATTGTGTTGATGTCAGAAAAGTTTTGTACTTTCTATTTATATGTTGTTGGGGGGATCAGCGTTTCAGTTTTATGCAGCTAAAATCTGGAAAAGACTTTGACAATGTTTAAATCTAGGCTCAAAACGGTTCTGTTTAGCTGTGCATATGACTGAAAGTTTTTTATTCTGCACTCTTCTCTTTTAATGTTAATTTATGTTTTTGACTGAAAGTTTTTTATTCTGCACTCTTCTCTTTTAATGTTAATTTTATGTTTTGATTTGTTTGTATTGGGATGTACTCTGTAAAACACTTTGAATTACTTTGTGCACGAACTCTGCTATACAAATAAACTTTGCCTTGCCTTGTTGCATCCTGTAAAGCAGCACTGTGTAACTTTTCTGGACGAGGGTCTGCCACCTGCTTGTATGGAGATGCTATTGCTTTGAATGGAATGTTCCACAGTATGGCACTAAAATAATCAATCTCCATGGAGTCAAGTAGGTAAGTCAACTGGGACAAGTTACTAGTCAGCTCTGTGGAGACTGGATAGCCTGCTCACAGTAAGAACAAAAGTGTTTCAAGGTAAACTTTAGCATTTGTAATAGCAAAATCATCTCCATGGAAACAATCAGGCGGCGGACCCTCCACCAGAAAAGTTATATAGTGCCCCTAGAGTCTACCTCAGAAAAAAAAATGAATTTGCTTGAGAGTCTTTACGGGGTGCCATTTTCGTCTCTAATATATATTCCTTCTGTCAGCTAATACTTTCTTCCTTTGTTCTACCTTTTCTCCGTATTCCAACCAATCCATCCTTCTAATATTTCCTCCTGCCAAAGCGTCTGTCTATCCTTCTTTCAAAACCATTCATTCATGTTTCTTTTAGATTGTTAAAAATAAGGGGGAAAAAAACTTTCTTCCATCATCTCTATATTCTTTATCTGTCCTTCTATCGATCCCTCTGGCTATGTCCTATCCCTCCCACTAATCTCTTTCCTTCGGTGTAATCCACCTTTCAGCACCCTTCCTAGCTTCTACTGTATGTTTTTACAGGTTTGTTCTGAAATCCAAACACATTTACATCAATTCTTCTCTTCAAATTATTTCTAACTGAACTGTTCTAAATTTACAGTCAATGATGGAAGAAAACACATTCATTCTTCCCTGTATTTTTTATTTCTATCTACCGCTCCATCCTTTTTTCCATCTTCCATCCCTCCTTCCTTCCCTGACCGTGATAAGTCTCCAATTAATACAGTATATGTGGAGCTCACCCAAGGGCCCTTATCGATTGGGTGGGAGCGACATGGAGCCAGATCTTTATGTTTGCTGAGGCGGGCATTAAAATCATTAGGGTTTTTGTGGGGGGGGGGTTATAAAAATTTTGGGGTTTTTTTTTTTTTTTTTTCCTGGTGGTCCGCCTGTGACAGAGCTGCGGTCATTATGAGGGGGACATGTCTGGGGACAGAGCACACGGAGGACCCCAGGAGAGGAGGACTGAAGGGAAGACAAGAAACATACTGGAAATGCCTTTGTAAGTGATTTCAGGAAGGATATGATTTGAAGTCATTGATACACTAAATTATGGGGGAAAATTAATCACAATGATTTGGCTCATAATTGAAATCATGATTTTTTTGAACCAGTTGTTTATGTCATTGTCATAAGTTAACTTGGAGGAAATTACAGATGTATTTTATTTTAGTAACGCTTTGTGATTCGTGATGATCTAACCCACTATTAGAACCAGTGGCTTTGCTCCAGGTTTTAAAGGGAAAAATGAGCTCACCATTATCATATTCACACTTAATATACTGCCCAGCCGTGTTATGTAGCTAAGAAATCCACTGTGATGGTTTTGAGTTGGTAAAGTAACATGTGTAATAGTAATTCTGCAATTTGTAGAGTTATTCTTTATGAAAAATATAGCATTAGTGTTAGTGTTAGTGTTTTCCCAAAGGAAATTAAGAATTATGAAGATAACCAAGTCACCAATTAACTGTATGTGTAATATCTGAAACATAACCACTGTTTCCTCTATTTGACCTCACACGATAATGAGCTTATTTCATTTAGACAAGTAAAATTTGGAAATACTTGGATATAAACACGTGACGATAAGTTATGGCATGATAAGTCTTTATTGAATAACTAATGGAAAGGAATAGTCCTTTTGTCACAAAGTTCGTGCTCAACATTTCTTGTAAATGGGTGTTTTTACTGGGAATTACTTTAACATTTAAAATAGATGGGGAGGGCTGATGGGCCAGAGGAGGACAAAGAACTTAGGAATGAGTAGTGGGACTGTGAAGAGAAAGGGGAGAGAAGCAATATACATGTGAAAAAATAATGAGTGACAGTGCCGAGTGTGATGAGCTGTCACTGTGAGCTCGGATGGGACAGGGGAGATGATAAGTGCGGCTGGTGTGTGCGGACAACATCTGGAGATCACCAAACTGTTGTGTGCGTGTTGTGTGTTGTGTGTGTGATGTGTGTGTGTTGTGTGTCCCATTTTCCCGCTGCCATCCGTCTCCAGCGCCATAACCCCCCTGATGGAGACGCTGCCACACGGTGGTGGAGCAAATCAAGGCGCTCGCGTGACAGCATCTCATAGACAGAACTTCAGAGTGTGTCCTTATAGAGAGATGTGCCCATTACCATACGCAGAGCCTGTGCTGCTGCCGTCCTCCTCTGCTCCGGTTTAGTGTGACACTTTCACAGCGCTATAAAAGTAAATGTGTGAAGCTGAAAGTGCCTCTGAACCTATAGAGTTTATAAGATCATGACAGTGACATGTGGAGTGAGGCGCTAAACAGCTGGGCTAATCTGAGCCAACTGCCAGATCTGAATTATATAGTCAATTTAAAAGGTACATTAAAACTATATAAAACTGGGCCTGTGAAATTTCTGCTGAATGATTAGAAGTGTAGAGTGCTGGTATAACTGTGGCTAATAATCTTAGTTTAAAAATTACTTAAAATCTTTGCATATTGATTAAAAACATTTCTGCTTACTGACCTTGCGTTTGCGTGGAATGGGCTCGTCAAACAGCAGGCTGCTGCCGTCCTGGTCTTCCAGGCTGGGGTCCTCGGGCCCGTTGGGGCCCTGGCCCGGCCCCAGGCTGGGTACTCTGAAGGGTTTGAAGCTGTCTGCGGACAGAGGGGGTGACGGGGTCGAGGGGTTGGACTGGTCACTGGGAGCAGACCAGCTCCAGTAGCCTCCAGAAGAGCTGTTACTGGAGGGAGTGAAGGGGCCCGCTGAAACATTGTCTTCCATGCA
>KN484285.1:69210-109289 GCA_000787095.1 Periophthalmodon schlosseri | reverse complement strand
TGCTGAACCATTGTCCTTCCATGAACCACTCAGACCCTCTGGGGAGACAAAGACAAAGGGGGTACACAATAAATACGGCGTCTCCTATTGTATTGATAAATACAGCGTGCTACATAAACTGGTGGGTGTTCCAGTGTCAGTGATGGAAGATCAAGACATTCAATTATGTTCAGACGCCTTCATTTGCACTTCAGACAGAGAGGCTCCCAGCAGCGCTGTTGACTGTGACACAGGAAAATAAAGGTTACTTCCCTGTTTTGTTATTCACCAGAGACACTCTCAAGGTCTAGTATTTTATTTTCTACATCAAAGACATCTGTCTTTTTCAATATTAGCTACTAACAGCATCTTGCAGCAGGGAGACAGAGGCTGAGCGAAAGTTTTGTTAGTTTTAGTTTGGGTCCAGAAGTTGAAAAAAACCCCTATGCTTTAAAAAAGTTCCCTGCAGAATATAAAGTCATTAAACACACATAATACTTTGAAATGAAATGTAAAAATTATGTAAAAAAACCCCAAAACATTATGCTAGATCTAAATGCTATTGATATACTCAAAGTAATTAAAATCCCCATCTCTATGGCTGTTTAACAGTAGGACACGAATTAAGATATGATGAATAAATCCCGTCAGTGAAATTGGTGAGAAACAAAAGGTCATTAATTGCATTCATTTATTCATTAATCTTAATCAAGGTGGAAATTTCAATTAATTACAACACGTATTTGAGCAAACCCTACCCGTCCCTGGTGTAAAGGCATGTCTGACAGGAGAACCATCTGTGGCTGTACAGTGCAGGGGGAACATCAGATCTGTCCTGCTGCTATGGCTCTGTGTGCACTCTGCATGAGGAAGCCGTGAATAGTATCATGCCACAGTGAACACGAGAACAGGGCGGGACATATGTTTGAATACATTTAGTTACAGATGCACAGCGGTATTTAGAGCCATTGTGTTCATGTGTGCGTGAACTATATGATGCCCTGTTTACATTTCACTGAGCGTTTCTGACAGCGGCAAGAAGTGCGTGGTGGGAGAGGGTGGTCCGAAGGTTGGCGGCAGGACTGCGTGCATCAATGAAGGAGTCAGTTTGGTCAATGGCTGAAGTCCATCATATACAGTATACCATGGTACAATGTGGGATTGATGTGCAATTCATCGCATTTCAATTAAGATCAAAATTTTGTCATTTCTAATTGTCATCAATGAGCAGTTAGGGTCACTTTAATCAAAAGTTATATTTATTTAATTAATTGCTATGGCGATGGCCATAATGTTTTCATCATTCTGAATTCCATATAGTGCTTAACAGTAACAAGGGGATCTGAAGCACAGCAGGTGGTGGTGATTTCCACTGCAAGCTCAAACATGACCAGATAACAACTGTGGTTCAATGAGAAAGGCGAACAAATGAGCCGCTTGGGTTAAGCACTTTGATCAGGAATGTATCGAGCACAGAACTGCACATCTAAGTCTGAGATGAAATCATAATGTAGAAGCACTATTTGGTATTTAGCCATTAGTGCTCCTGCCTCTGTTCTGTTAGTGCACCTTTAAGGACAGATAAGGTGTACTTGCCTCTGGAGGGAAACGTCGTCTATATTTACCAGAGGCGGGGACTTGCAAGTTGTGACTTGGACTCGAGACGGACTTGGGTCACTATTTTGAAGACTTGAGACTTGATAAAATGGACTAAGACTTGTGGCTCGAGTCATTTGGACTTAATGCTGCTTAGACCTGATGCTTCTCAAGCAAGTTTTTAGGAAACATTTTTCTATACAGATACTTTCAGCGCTTAATTTTACAGGAACAAACTGGCACATGTCTCTCCACTATGGGATGTAACAATAACTGAATTACTGTGATATTGTATCATCAAACGTTTTACAAGAATACTGTGGCTGTCACAATAAATTGTGTTACCCTGTGTTTCCCTTGCTTTAACGCATTGTTTTGTTGCAGCAACAACTAAAACACAGAAGGAACTACATAGACAGTAATGATTCACACTAGACCTTAGTGTCTTATCTTGATAAGACACTAAGGTCTTATCAAGATAAAAAAAAGGAAAAAATGTACAATTCTGTAGATATGCTAATTCTGTTCTGTCTCTTCAAAAGATTCCAATAAATACCGTACCGTGAGATTTGTAAACTGTTACATCTCCATTTGTTGCCATGACTTTTTTAGGTAGTACAACTTAGTTTAAAGTATATAAATTGCAAAAATACAAGCTGTATTTGACTTTGGTTTAAAGACATGAAATGACTTGAAGCTCAGAGCAGAGGACTTGGACTGGACTTGGACTTGTGGGCCACTGACCCTGGGCTCAACTTGAACTTGCCTGTCTTTGACTTGGAACTTGACTCGGACTTGAGGTCAAAGAGATGAGACTTGTTTGCAAGACTCAAGTCTTTGTCTCACCTCTGACATTTACCCATCCTCCTGGCACTGAGGGCCCATCAGGAGGAGCAGTGGGCATCCAAAGGCACTGATCTTGAGCTAGGTTCATGGTCAGGAGTGCGCAGCCTCTTGTAAGTAAAATTCCTTTACAAATGCACACACACCCGGCTAAAATGATCCCAAAGCGGAATAATAGTTGGACTTGGTTCCACTCACCGCTGACTTTGACAGGAGGGCTCCGGACCAATGGGCTGGTGGACAGACTGGTCAGCACCATGGCTGCTGTCACTTTGTCCATGTCCACTTCTTCCTCTGAACGTCTGAAACACAACACAAACAACGGTTCAATAATGCATAACGTTTACCATTCCAACTACAAGTAAACACATGGACATGGGCTTCTTCTTTTCACAGAACCAGGATTCATTAATGTTTCATGAGTCAATGCTCCAAAATTGACAAACACAGACGTATCACATCAGGCGTCAATTAGTCAGTTAGTTTGTAGTTGTTATCAAGAAAAATTAGAGTTGTAGCAATACTAGTTGATCTACCAAACCTAGTCACGTAAGTAACTTGTTGTAAATTAATTGCCACAGTAAGTATGAAAATATCTCAAATTATATTGTTATCGCAATATTCAACATACGAGATTTTAAAAACTTTCACACAGTATTTCCTTGGTCATTTATTGAAAATTATGAATTATTTATGGCAACCAAACTGAGATATTTATTGTATAAGAAGAACTTGGGTTGTCCCACAGTACACAAAACTCATCTGAGACAAAGTTCAAAGAATAACCATGTTTTATTCATTTGTTCATTCATTTTGCGGTTTGTTTATGGGACTGCAGTATATAAGCCCATCTTCACCAGTGTGGGACGTATAGGAGCCAGACAACATTTCACACTTCACTTTGATGAGCTGTTTTTTTTCTCCAAGTCGGCGTACCTGTCTTTATTTGTATTAACACATTTCTAATAACATCACCAGGCAGTTTATATTATGGGTTTAATATAAAGAAGATATGAAGGCCACAGTGAAGTGTAAAGAAGACATTTTTTCTTGGCAATTATTTGTATAAAATGCAAATGTTTTACTTTCTCTCAGCTCGGAGCAACACTAATGACATTCAACACTGCCCTTTGAGTGAACTCATGCAAACTGTCAACAAGCTGCTTTATAACAAACAAATAGTATGATTATGCAGGGGTTTTGTTAACAGCAAATTAGACAGAAGAGGCGAGCTAACTAGACACTGGCTTTGTTTATGTTGCTTCACAAAATCTATTACTCAAACCGTACGACAGACGCAACTGCAAAGCCATACCAAGATTTGTCTCTTCTAATTGGTCGACACTGGAAGACTTAATCCCCATGTATTCTCCCGAGAGGCACAATCGCAGAGATCAAAGACATGTCAATAGCATTATTACAGGCACTCTACCTATGCTACATGCGCACTATTAGCGTAACAAGTGGTGCGGTACACGGTATGTATGAGTCTGCTAGCTTTTGTCTCTACATCAGGCCACATGATCAAAGTGTCTCCTCTCTCAGTGATGAAACGTCCCACCGCGCGGAGGGAAACATGACATCAGCCGTCAGCCACTTCTCCACGCACACATCAAACACAAGGTTGCACTTAATTGGTGCAAAGAACAGCTGAGACGTCTGTCACTATTGGCTGGGAAAATCATTGTTACAATTCACAACTAAGAGAAGAGCCAACTGTACTGGGCACGACATCTGTGGCCGATAGCAGTTAAAAGGAAATGTGCATGATATTACTAGAAGAAGTGGATATTTTGGAGTGTTTTTCTCAGCTGTTTAGCATAGGTATAAAAACATACACTCAGTTGACTTCCTGATTGAATCCAATAGGCACTACACTTTTCACAGATGCCCCGGGGACCACAGAACAGAAACTTGAAACTTGGCATTCATGATAAGAACATGTGAGCCTCAAACTAGTAACTTATGTTTATGTTTTTCATTGTGATTTGAAAGTGATGCAATAGCCTATGTATTGCACATAAATGAACACAATTATAATTATAATTACACAACATCTGAAGCAACCCAGCCCACAGCAGCTCAGTGTGTAAACATGAGTAAGACACTTGTGGCCCAGACTTGAGTATATTTTTAGACTAGCTTTAAGGTACAGATGCTGCCGGAACGACTGCAGCTTAAAAAATAAACCGCAAAACACACACACAAACTCAACTCGAGTCTTTCAGCAAAGACACTGTGCTCCTGTTATTACTAATGACAATATGTTTCAATATAAATGACTTACAATCAAACTTTGCTTCTTACACATTCATAATAATACACTGAATTTGGTTCAAAAGTAGTTAGTGTTTGTCAGTGATGGAGAGTCATGAGCTGGAGCTAAAAAAAGCAGAAGGGGATTTCCACTGGCCACTCGAAACCTAACTATGCTTTTCCTCCCACTTTCTTAATCACTTTGTTATAATCTTAATAGGGGTCACAAGTGGACGCTTCAAACATGTGCTCTAAAATAACGTTAATTATATCTTTGTTTGAGCAATTAAAAGTGCTTGAGAAGAAAAATCGAAGCGTGGGGAGAGAGTGCTAGCAACAAAGGCAGCCCTGGGCCTCCATTAGCTGATCTCTAATTTATGAGTGGTTCCAGTGTTGAATATGATGTCATTACAGGCTCCACATAAATCAGGCTTCCCCAGTATGAGGACTGTCTTTTCAGCGTAACTACCAAATACTGCTGTAAAAAAAAAAAAAAAAATCCTGGTAGTCACCTTGGGAGGACATCATGTGATAGTAGATATCCTCTCTATGGCAACACTGACACACAATAATTATAGCATGTCTGTCTTGAATTATGAAAGAGTAAATCATGAGAAAAACACATTAGTGGACTAATAATTAAGATGTGATGTATTTGAGAGAGCGGGGAGAGGGAATTTCCCAAATCGCACTTGTCATTAGCTGCCTTATCAAACTTAACTTCCGTCCGATTCCTTATTATGGCTATAATTAAGCCTGGCCTTGTGCATGTGTGTGCCAGACATGTTAAAAGGTTGGACTCTGGAGATGTAGCACCACGGTTAATGGATTACTAAGTAAATTCTGATAAATGAATTTTAGATTTCTTTTTTTTTTTAACCCCTCTGCGCATCTTATATTGTAATGAAACATCTTCCCATATCTAGACCCCCAGGCACACACCAGACCAGACATATATGGCTATCAATGACAACCAGAACAACACGTACACAGCTTGTTTACTAATGCTGATAACACGCCATAGATCTGTGTAATTTCATTTCAATCTGGCTTCTGGCTATTCATAAAAGAAAAATGAGTTCATCTTCAGGGAGCAAATAAACATATACTATTGAAGGTAATAACGTTTTTACTGGCCTTAAAGGCGGACAAGGTTTTCGTAATGACTTCAAATAATGTCATTTTGCTCTTTAATTGCTGTACAAGCCGCATCTACATATAGATTACTGCTGTAATCCCCTCCCACAATGGGAAGTGTCATGGCTGCTCACCTTATAACAGCATGTTGTCCCAGATGGTCACGCCTGTAGAAAATGGTTTACCTCACTGGTTCTTAACTGGTTTGACTGTTAGAGGCTTCTCTCTATAGTGATTGAAACCAGTTAAAGCCTGACATTTTATTAAACGCGAAGGCCATCTTAAATTCTTTTTGTGCAGATTTATTTTGTGGTGGTGAAATCCTCTGTGGGTCATCTATTGTCCTGTTTGGTCATGGGGCCCATAAAGACACAAGGTCACATTTCACAGGAGGTTCGCCTTTTCCCAGACAGTGTGTAACACCAAAGTAGGACAGTTTCAATCTCCCTGTTTTATGAAACCTACTGCTTTAATCACATATGACTTTCTGATATATACTCACTGTAGAAGATAGTCAAAATAAATTATAAAAACAAAATTGGTTCATCAAAATTAGGTCACAATAATCGAGAATAAAATGGGTCAGATATTCAGGCTTGTTGAGATATTTGGCACACATTCTCAAAGCTATTATTGTAGTCATAATTTTATCTAATGCAAATTTAAAAACGCTACCACTGAAAAATTATCATTGAGTGACACAGACTCCCACATGATACGAAAATAAAACATTCTCCTTATGTATATATTATGGTGTGAAAATACTGACAGCCAAAGAGTCTAAATATAGATGAGATTTGGGGATCCACCTGGTTAGAGCAGCTTAAAGTTAAAACAACAGCTCCCTCTTCAGGGGCTCTGCTTAGAGGGCTGAGCCGAAACACTGTGACGTCACTCACTCTGAGCTGCTGAATAATTTTGGGATTTTTTTAGAAACAGGGAAATGTGCGGAGGGTAACAGCTTCTGTGTCGCACTACATCAGGAGAGGAGGGGCCGAGTCCAGCTTCTACAAAAACACAGGGCCATAACGCAGGCTCAAGTTCCTCTGGTCACTTTGGTTTGATGATTAATGGAGACACAGTGAAACAGGAATTTGGGTCCTTAATGTTTTTCGCTTAAAGGTTTTGTATTTTATACTTTAAAAATCTTAATCTATTTGAGGAATGTTTAGCCAAAGGCCCTGCACCTGTTTTTTTTTCCATGTTGGTCTTGCTCCAGTACAGATGTATTGGACAGAGTTCTTGAACAGTCCACTGTGTAATATTTGGATCAGGTTATAGAGTGTTTTATTGTCTGACAATCAGGACGTGCACTGTTAGCATGCTAGTTGTTGTTAGCACTACCGGCCTCTGAAAGTTGTGAAAAGCACTTATAAACCCATCGCGGTGAATAATTAGGATGCTTGGAAAAAAAAACTTTAAACATATTTTTTGAAAGCATAAAATGTAATTCCATCGAGGACCCTTCCATGTACACTATACAGAATAGTGCAAATTCAGTTCAATTACATTTATTTTTGTAAAGCCCAAAATTACAACAGCAGTTGCCTCTTAGGGCTGAACATGCGAATTGATTTAACCAACAGAAAGTTAGAAAATCAACAAAAAAATCACTGCCAATATTCGTAATATTATGTAAATTCACATTATCTAGAGCAAATATATATCCATACTTCATACACTTCAGGCCAATAACCCCTTTTGAAAATATTTGTATAACTTCTTGAACAGCCTGAGAAGCACTGATCAAAAATTATATATTGCTCCCACAGTTATGAGCGCCCTGTCATTGTCACACCCCATTGTCAGTTGTCGCTTCAGTTATGGTCATAAAAACACAACTCACGACCCGTCTGTACCATTATTTATTTTGCAGCTCACCATCGCATGCAGTAAAAACCCTTATTGTGGTCATAAAAAGGATCATTCTAATAAGCCATATGCCGCGCTCCACAATAACACCAACATCATCTCCCAGATGTTTGTGACACCTGGTCCAATCCTCTACACTGCCCCTATGTATATCACAGGACAGCGCCCTGCGTGTTCTCCCTCACCGGAAATTGAGTTAGAAAAAACATACCGCTAATACATGGCTCTTTGTGATGTTGAGCGGATAACATCTTGATCATAAAAAATAAAGGTGTCTCCTACCCACCTGCCAATCAAACGCAGTGCCCTTCATGCATGTTAACCTCATGTCATATGCAGATGCCCCTTTATGAGTTTTAGTATGTGAGAAGAAAGACGATCAGATGAAGCACATGGCCTATAGGAGCATGCTGCTGATTTATAGCCGCTTATTGAGGGCGGAAATAGGCGTCATAGTCCAATGCTTGTAATAAACGAGTATAAAGACCTCCCCGAGCAGGCTTCAAAGAGCGACGTGCCAATCCAAACACGCGCGCACCGGCAGCCGTGGAGCGTGGGAGGCAGAGTCCGGCAGGGGTGAAGGGAGAGGGGGGGAACGGGTGTAATAGTGGTGTAAGGTGGTTGCGTGGGGGTGTGCTTGGTAGTGCCGGGCCATGTTTCAGGGGAATTCCTTCAATAGAACCACACCTCTGCTGCCATAGTTACCGGGAGATTGATTTGGCGCGACACAGATACTGAAATTCGGTGTGGGTACTTAAAAAGACCTTGGCCTACTTTGTCTGAGAAGTGTGTCTGGAAAGGTTTGGGTAAAAAGTAGCATGAAAAGTCTTGGACAGGTTCTGGGGGAGTGAGCAAGAACTAAAACTCCCTATTTCACAATGCTGGAGAAACAAGGACTGAACTTGGGCACAAACTCAAATCTTATAGTTGAGTTGTAAATGCTCTATTCACTAAAATGACAAAATATTTCAAAAGAAAGAATCTAGTGATACATGTGTTAAAGAAATCTCTAGTATAGTCAGTGAATATAGCCTCCACTACTCTTATTCATCAGTGTCCACAAAAGCAAACAAGTTCCATGGTGAAAAAAATGTAATTGGGATTTTTCTGACAGCAACTGTGATAAAAAGGTAGGATTCTGTTCAGTGTGTACACAACTCCAACTACCAGTAATACAAGACTTGTGCCTGTAGTTTAGACCTTTAAAAGATACAAGATTTTTCTATAAAAAGTTTGGATATTTGTTCTTTGAAGGACATTCTTCAATAATTGCACCAACTCAAATTCCAATTTTTGATTCATTGTGTTTGTGCTGTGAAGTACTATGGCTGATTTCTATGCTTGACTTCAGAAATTACAGGACTGTAATTCAACCCAAGTATAAAAGTGTCAAGTTTATGAGTCTCGTTTTATTCATATGTATATAGGCTGCTACTATATGAGCTCTGTGGAACATGCTGGTTGTCAGTACTTTCTTGGACACATCTGCTTCGGGGAGGCACACACATGAAATCAAAGGGCCATCTCACTGCAGCCATAACAACATATGCAGTGGCCTGGCAGCCCGCTCCTTGAAATACGAGCCACGGGCATCTCTCCCTCACACTCACTGGTCCAGTGAGCAGCAGCAGTGCCAAACCAACATCTGATTCACTGTAACTGGAGATTTACGGTGAACTCTAGCCCAGATCACTGCTCCCACACAGACTGCACTTAACTCACATCAACATACTCACACTCAAGAAGGAAACACACTGGACTGGAAGAAATGTGTTCTACTTCTGAAGTTATTTCAAACTCTATTTATAATGACTACAAACTAAAAGTGCCAAAAAACGATAACTAGATTAGTAGATTAAAATAGATGTATATAAAAGCTGGAGCCCAGGAATAATTAAATGAAACATGTACTTTGTAACTTTTCTGATGGAGGGTTTTTGTGTTTGTGTAGAATGTTATTGCTTGGCTTGGAAACACAACCAAGCCATGTTACAGGTGAGATCTGTGGAGAGATGAGCTCGGTCACTATATCTGAGGCCAGACCAGACTCACGGACAATGCATTTACAATATTCTTCCATTAAGTGCCATTAGTTTATGCACCTGGAATGAGGGTGCAATCCCCCCTTTTGCTAACCTTGTACAGCAAGATGGATTCTTACAATATTTGTGAGTTCACAAACTCACAAGAATCCATCTTGAGAGATTGCCACTGTAAGGTTAAGTGGGCAGGCCAATCACAGAGCAGCATTGAGGTTTGTGTGGAAGCCAAAGGCCAAGAGCTCAAGCGAACCAAAACAAACACGGCAATGCCGACAGACTTCAGCCTATTTTAGTGTCAATACTGACTATTTTGAGAAACACGTGCAGAAGGTAAGAGCTTTGTGCATTTGTGGACAGGGAAGATGTCTGTGCTTTTCTCTCAACTGGATGTAACAAAAATTAGATTTTTCAGCTTGTTCCTCGGCTTCAACCAATCAGATTCAAATAATCATCACGACATTCCACGTTTTCTGATCGCTTTCACTGAGAGCTATTCAAGACTGATATACAGAACTCAGTTCAGAGTGATACACATATCAGTCTGGCGTGAGCCCGGTTACCCTTTTGCCCCCTGTAGACCTGGGCCTGCACTATAAAATGTTTTAAGGTATTTTTGAGCAAACAAAAACATCTGTAACTAAATAAAAAACAGACTGATATGTCTAACGTCATGGTGCAGATATTCCAAGGAAAGCAATAACATCAAGGGTGGCTGACCTCCCACCAGGAAAGTTACATTGTTTGCCCTTAACTTGATACAAACTAATGCTGATTATTTTGAATAAATCAAAATTATTCCGGTAAACAGCATATGCCTAATGTGTTGGCTTAATCTCTGAGAGAATATAAATCATCTAAGTAGCATGCAGTCTGCACTCGGCACTTTTATAACTTCAAGTGCTACTTCAGTTTATTTTGTTTACACCTATCATTAGCTAAATTGAATTGTGATTACATCTAAAACTATGCAGTGATAGAGTAAGACATAGTGTTGAAATGCACCCACCATTAACAAAAAAATTATTTCATGTTTAGCATTAGCATTTGATTTACATTAATTTCAGGCAAGAGCAGATTCCTAACAGCGTGAGTTCACCACTGTAGATACTGTACAAGGAGCAGGGTGCCAAATTTGTGGTATCTCAAGTTTAAAAATTCATAAAACGTTATGGAGGGGCATCAGAGGGTTTTGGTATTAGCTGCATGATTCCCCTTTGATTAGTGAGGCCAATGAAGACATCAGGAGCAGAGGCTGACATCCAAAGCTGCGAACATCAAAGGGAGGAGCAGAACTGTGCTGAAAATATCATTTTTACAAAAAATGTCTCAATTCCAAAAACTCATTTTATAGATATAGTGAAACACAAGACTCTGGTGGAATGGACTCCCCTGAGGACTACTGGAGTGTTTCACAAGATGTCTAAAATTTCAAAAGTACTATGTATTGTGATAAAATTGGTTTTCAAGAGGCTATGCATGAACAAAGAAAGTTGTGCCAACGTGTATTCATTTTCTCCCCCTTGATACAAGATAAAACAAAACTAGAAGCACTCGGAGAGAGCAGACTTCTGCCAAAGCACTGACACAGACAAAGATATAATGCCCAGGTCGAAATTTCATATCAAACATGTTTGGAGAGAACAACAATATTTTTCTATAAAAACATATTTTGTTCTTCGCAGAGGACAGCCTTTGTGATTTGATAATTGCAGCAACTCAAATTGCTGTTTCGATTCGATTACGATATATTGTGCAGCCTTAATTTGCACAGTATTCCCATTGTTTTGTGTGCCATCCCTTTCCCTGGAAACCCCCTCCGACATGGCGCTGTTAATCAAGTCAAACCCAACAGAAACCATTACATCCTGCTTTAATGCAGTGAATAAAGAGTGGTTTGAATGTATAAGGCTGGTCACGTATGGATTAGTGCAGATGATCCAGTCATTAAGAGCCAACGATATTATTGCTGAGAGCCATAGCATGTCTAATCATCTGTATTTGCTAACTGCTAATTAGCTGATTACTCATTAGCATGTTCCCTTGTTCGACGGTGAAGACATCTTTCTACTGCGCTGTTGACAATTTCCCTTTTTCAAAACGTATTCGGAGAGACAGCCACAAAAGAGCAAAACAAGGCGTGGCGTACATGATCTGGGCATTTAGCCAAAGCTCTGTGTGAGACACTTCCTCATTCAGATGGACAGTTGCAGCTGTGTTGATCTTGTTTTCATGTGTCTTCCAGGGGCTGTTCATGGACGCTTCATGTTAAGTGAAAATCTTGATGGAATTATGCAAAACAATGGTTGGATGTTATGATCCATCTCAAAATAGTGTTAAAGTTACACACACAAATCCTCTAGGAGTTCAAAATTCTGGACTCTTTAAACCATAAATCCCAATAATGATGCTGAAGTCAGAGCTGAGTATAATGGAAATAACCTTGTGAATCTTGAGTTCAGTTTCCTGTTCATAGGAGCCATTTTGAGGACTTTTAACCACACAAAAGATATATTTTCTATGGTAAAAGTGCAGATTTTGTAACACTCTAAAACAGGACTGGGCGATATGACAAATAAAAAAAAATCTTTTTCCCCTCATATTCATTGATCATGATTTTCAATTTATAATATGTTGTCTTATTATTGATATTAGTTTGTTGCTCAAAATTGACAGTGGACCTCTCGATTAAAAAGACCCAAGCATAAGCATATCACTGACAATTAGAAATGGTTGAATCTCAATCTCGGTTAACATTCGCCCTGCTCTAAAATCCGTGAATAGGGTTTATAGAGTCTCGTGTGAATTTGGACCGCCATCTCCGAGTGTCCAGTTTCGGCACCTTCTTATTGCATTCACAGATCACCCGCTGCAGTTGCTTGTTTTCATGAGCATGTCCATCCCCTTTTCGCTTCTGCCTTTGTCTCGTCTGCTCCACAAAGAAGCCTTCGAGAGCTTATTTTTTACTACAAATGGATGACAATAACCCGGCGACTTGTCAAACGTAGTTTAGTCAGTGTACGATTTCATTAGGGCGCGACGCGCTGCCTCGCTCTTTGTGTCTTCTCTAGTATCACAGAAAATGTCTCCCAACTCGGCTCTCTCTTTTAGCCTAGTTATCGTCAACACGATCTCAGCACGGGGAGCTCCCACAAACACTAAAACAATGGCAGAAACACTGGTAATTGGATCATATATGCAAACAGGGATGCCATGCACACAGCTAATAGGGCACTTACATGTAACACAAAGCCGCACAAATGCACAAGATAAGATTTGGAAATTCCCCTGGGGCTGTTTTTCCCCCATACCCACCAGTTAAAGTTTAATGCCTTGTATCATCTCACTGACACCCTGACAGTACAGTGCTTAATCAATTATTCAAAACAATCATAGTAAATTTATGTATTTTGAAGCTCGGAAACTTTGAAGGCAGCGACTGATGTGTAGCAAAATACTGGACAGTTATCTTGTACAGCGGATACTATGGATTTAGTTTGTTGCTAACTTTGGTGAACAGTACTGACGGTTTTAGCATGTGGAAAAGAAGGAAAAACTATCCAGAAAAATAGTCATGGATATTTTAGTCAGAAGAAATATGACACAAATAGTTTTAAAGAGTTCCCAAAAAGACAAAACTGCATAACATATCAGCTTCATTTTCTTGTGGTATACGTTTACAAACTCAATATTTTTGTGTTTGAGTTTGAGTGTTTATGTGCAAGCAATAGAACGTGACAATACAATATCTTTTGTGAATGATTAAAGTTGAGTTTGGGTTTAAGTCGCTCTAACAAAGGCAGACAGACCACGCGTTGAGCTGGTGAGCATGAAAGACCCAGGTAGTTTAATGTATGTGTTTATATAGCTCAAAAGTGCTGAAGGCAACCCACAGCAGATCTCCAGTGTGGATGTCAACTTGACGTATATAAGTCCTGATTCCTTCTCATTTCCCAGCCACAAAGACGGGAATTAACCCCTTGAGCGACGGAGGCGGTGAGGAAAATGATCGCGGCGCTCTCTCAGCTCTACTTTACCTTTTAATACAGCTTTTGATTGACACGCACGAGCACACATCAGCTCTGCCCCAGATTTGCTCTATAGGTTGGGGTTCCCACTTATGTCGTCACCCTTTGGGCTGAGGGTGAACTCACACACACACGCACACGCCCTCTCAAACGCACACACACGCACACTGAATGCTTATGTCTCAGATTGATGTGAGAGGTTGGAGGTCCCATTTATGTACCAGCAGCCTGTGGGTTAGTCCCGCAGAGCTAACAGGGTTTGCCTTTGTTTAGATTCAAGATGAGATGGGTGAGTGACAGGTAGAAACACACCTGGGGACTTATATAATCATATGAGTACGTGCAGTTAGGGCAGACAAATGGGATTTTGCTGTAAATTTAGTTTGAGTTATGGCAGAACGTGGTTAGAGCTGGTAAATGCTAAATTAACCGAGCTAAAAGTTGAATACTAGTCTCAGATCAGATCACAATTTTAAAGGTAGGCAACATTTGGATTTCAAAAGCCTAGTACAAAGAGATTTTACCATTGGTGTAATGAGGACTGTAATGTGTGATAGCTTGAATGCTGGCTAGCGATCAGTACAAGATGCCAGTCAGGACAGCAAAGAAATATGTTCAGGTGAGTTGGAAGAATGAGGGAGTCCACATTCAGGTAATAGTGGACTGTTCATTTAATGTCTGTGTGTGTGTGTGTGAGTGTGTGTGTGTGTTTGCGTGTGTGGTTGTTTAGTTTCATTTGAGACTTTTTTTGAAAACAAATGAGTTCCAGTATGACTTTGTAGATACACTGGTAATTTGATCCAACATTTACCCTTGGCTTGAACTACAACTTCCCTGGTTTAAAGCCTCAGAGTAAGGTAAGGTTTGTTTACAACTGGGACGCTTCTTTTCATCTCTTTTATTGACTCACATTTCAACATCCTAAGGTTGCATATACCTTTTAATGTTTTTGAACTGATCCCAGGTGTCGGCTCTAGTATTGTATCCAAGTTGGTCTTTTAACTTGAAACAAAGCTGAATCAAAAAAAAAGAACTTTTCTTTAAAGCTTTGTATATGGCAGACTACACCTAAAGATATACTTGGATTATAGGAGGAAAGTGGTTGCGATCTACCCTATAAGAAAGTGATAGTTAATGATAGAGACATCTTCAGATTGCAGAGGGAGATGATGAGGTTGGTGAAGGGGATAACCTACTCCCACACGCGCCAGAGTGATGGGCTTCCCCTGAATTGATGTTGCAGTTCGTCTTAATGAGCACAGGGAATACTGGGGCTCATGGCGCGGGCTTCTCATTTGGCCTTTTGAGTGTGTGTGCAAATACATCGCTTTGTGTGTCAGACGCTCGCAAGATACCAAGAGTGTAGACAACAGAACGTGACGGGGTTTCATTTGTTTTTTTTGGTTATGCAAATTAAAGATTTTTTTTTTTTTAAGTGATGCTTGACCTGACTGAAATATGGACCAAAAATGACAACTTTGCTCACTGAATGAACAAATAAGTTGATCATTAGTTGCAGTGGATTAATTTCAAATGTTCTTTCTGGTTGATCTGCAAACGTTAGATCTTCTAGAGTCCAGTTCTGCATATAGGCTGCATGTTTTTACAGTATATATTAAATTATTGCTCATTTTGGGTCTTCTATGGGACTGTAGGCATGCACTCAAATCAAAATCTACTCAACAAATCACATATCAGGAACTTAAATTCAATCTTTTTGCTCAAAATCAAAAATAATGATGTTTTGAAAGAGCAAAAAAATAGAGGAGAAAGAATTAAAGTGACTTATTTGACGAACTGTATAGTTGTACTAAATCTTTTCACACACAAGACTTTTTTATTCGCTTGTATCTCATGTCATGTGATCTGTTGTAGATGATTGCACTTCATAGTGTTGTAAACCTGTACCTAATAAAGTGACCGGAGTGCGCGTATAACCATATGGGGGAAAGAGCTGCAGGGGGGTGGGCTGTGGATGCAAACAAAAGAGCATCTATATGAGAGACAGAATGACCTTTATAGCCCCCTTCCCTCTCTCCATCTCTCAGCTCTTTCTTCTTCTCCTATTGTAGTCTTCCTCTCACCTGCCACGCTGCATCCTCTGTCTCCATCGCTCTCCCTCACGTTGGATAAACAAGCGCCATCCATTAGCTGTACAGTAGCAGAGGCGCGGTAAACAAAAGGAAGTGACTGGAGAAATGAGCTATCAGAGCAGCGTGTCAGGTGTGCTGTAAGTGATGAGAGCAACAGTGTGAAGCGGCCAGGAAAACATCAAAGCCTCTCTCTCTGTCTCTCTCTCACTCTCTTTCTGTCCGAGGGGCTTCTGCTGCACGGACCTTTCCTAACGCGCTGTGGTCTGGAGTCTTTGTGTTGTTTGCAGAAATACTACCAGTTCGACATCTCAATCCTGACGCTCGGTTCAGCCAGGACTTCATGATCACAAATGTGCAACTAGTGTTTCCTTGTTTTGTCTGATTCAAACAAAAGCTCAACTTGTAACAATATGACAAGTGTAAAAATGATACTGCAAGAATAACTACACTTTACTCTACACATTAGCCTTGAACAAAGCATGAACAAAGACAAATTGTTTATTAAAGATGATTCAGGCTTATTTAATACCATAACTTACTCTTAAATCACTTTATTAGGTATATACTGTTATTATTATAAAGTGGTACTTTATAATACATTTCTATTATTGAATGCAACAATTTAAAATAGTCTTTCCTGTAATGCTCAACCGCAGCTTTATTTTTTGCATGGTTAATTTGTCATAGGTTTGACATAAGGCTTTAGGTCCCTCAAAATTAATCTGGCCTTGGTACGAGCACATGTATGATTGTGTTTCCATCTTGTTGAATTACACGTATATAGCTTTAAAAAAAATAAAAGTAAACATATATATATGTGTATATATGTATATTGGAATTTGGTAATACCATGTTGACAAATCCTCAATTGTTATGAAGCTTTGCAAATTAAACCGCCATCTTCAAACAACACGCTGGAGGGGCTATGTCTCTCGGCTGGCCTGGGAACGCCTTGGGGTCCCACCGGAGGAGCTGGAGGACATGTCTGGGGTGGGGGAAGTCTGGATGTCCCTGCTTAGACTGCTGCCCATGTGACCCCGCCCCGGATAAGCGGAAGGATGGATCTTCAAACAATGGACTTTTCTGATTGGTTTGTGTTATTAACAGTAATAAAGCGGCTCTGTGAAGTCACCAGGTTCATTGTTCATAGCCATAGATGCTAAGATAAAAACAAGGCATGTTCAAAACAAAATCATGAAAAAGATCCAATATGGTGGTAAGGCTATAGCTGTCAATCACATCGCTTCATCTTCTGTTGTTTAACGTGCAATAATCTACAGCTAGACCTCTGCAAAAGGTCAGGAGATGCTCAGAGACCAGACAGTGAGATCAGAATTAAAACTGTGAAAGTATATTGACTTTCATTGTCAATAATTTGTGATATTTTTCAAAAGCAATTGGAGCTTGGTTGCCTCATCCATGAACCACCGCTACACAATTGACATGGTTAATATTATGCAAACATACAGATGAAGTCTAATCCTTACTAATACAGGCACGTGATTCTGTGTTATTACTGCGATTAAATGTTTTTCCGCTTAATTTCTCAGCGATTAGCAGAAGGTGCTCTTTTGGCCTCCATCAGCGGACCACGTCGGCGTCTTCATTATGTCTGTTTAGCTTGGGGTTTCAGGGTGATAATAGGGGTCACGAGGTGCCCCTGGCCTGAGTGCTGCTCCTGCCCCCTAGATGGATGTATACGCACACAAGGAACTGCCAATAAGTCCCATAAAGCACGAGACATAAACAGCACAAGCACCCTTTTATCACCACTGAGCTTGATTATCAACACCTTGGCGGTAACTACAGCAGGCACACAGCCGCACACTTCTACGGGATGGTCCCAGGAGGCCAATAGGAACCGGCCTCTTTCCCAATTACACCTTGAGGAGGAGAGGAGGGGCGGAGGATTTGCAGTGTATATCCCATATAGGAGTGTGTGTGTGTTTGCTAAAGGTGCTCATAAAAGCCCCGGAGATGGCTGTGATGGAGGGCATTATAAAGAGCTATCAGGCGCTCCCATCGCCTCCCACAGCCTCCGGGCAGGACAAAGGAGCTGCTCGCCACTTCAACATTTACCTAAAGGGCTTTTACTTACAGCCCTCCCCCCTTAACACTCTCCCCTTTCACCGACTCCCCTTTCCCCCTCAATCCACTCACTTTTGGTGCAATTTCCGACAATTACGGGCAGATAAAGTTAAGAGACGTGTTTACCTCTTTAGAGGTAGAGGCTTTAACTCGCTGACACACAAACTGCCATTTTCAGATACAAGATGATTGGCTGAAGTGCATCAAACAAAAAAATATATATCTTGGTTAGTAGTATAAGATATCTATAATCTGTCAAGTAGAAGAGGGTGGTGTGATAGTCGGGCGGTTTTAAGTCTGGATAAATGGCAACGAAAGGAATCTGTTGTAAAACCCGATGCCAAATCAATATGCAATTCATACACAACACAATCAAACACATGTTTTGTTGTGGGACCCCAGGAAAATAAACATTATACAAAAATGTGATATTTGATTATCAATATTTGAATATAAAGGTCAATTTGTTTTAACTATAACAATATAAAGTGGTTTAATTTCATGAGGATCTACCCCGAAGGCATGCACTGGGGTTATTTTGGTCAAAACAAAAACTAGTTTTAAGCTGCAAACATCACAGCGCAGTAGAATGAATGTAGAAAAGTTCATTGTGATTACATTTTACAGTTTCCTTTTGCATTTGCTGCCACTACTTTAACTATACATAAGGATACAATGCACAGCTGTACAATTGGGGGTCTCAAAGCAGGAAGTCCTTGAGATCCCATGAATAATTGATGGATGAAGTTAGGAATGATAACTCACAGGGGTGTTTAGATGGCTTTTGTTGTCTAGAGAGGGGCTCTATGGCGGGGGAAGGTCTCCATCAGGTGAGCATCATCTCTGATTAATTTACTGCCACTTGCCATGAGGATGTGTGCCGCCGAGCGTGAAAGGATAGGCGTCGCCACCAAGAGATTGGAAGAGAGAGGAGAGAGGAAGACAGAGAGCTAAAGAGGGTCAATCTATTCCTTTGTCCTGCTCCAAGATTCCAACAAAGACGTTAAGAACCTTCCAGGTGCTGCAGACCTATTGTTCTCCCCAAAGCAAAAGGCAATATGATATGGTTAAAAGTATTTCCTCAAATCAAGACTCATTTGCATTCTACTTTGAACCTTAATCCTATCAGATAAAAGCAGTAAACCAAGTTTCAGTACATGATGCAACTAAACAATCAAATTTATTGAAATTCCTTGCATCATGAAGAAGAAATGTGGTTGCCATTGATTGGTTGAGAATGCACAACGCTAATAACCCAATATGAGTCCAGAGCACATACAGTTCCCATAACATTTCAAGATATCTGCTTTATAAATTGAATCATTTTTAAGCGTTTTCAAATTTGGCATTAAAATATCACTTTGTCATTCAAGTTTTAAAGGAACTGTCATAAAACGGGCATAAATCACTGAGCCACTTGAGATGAACAAAGAGTGACAGTCCCCAATCGGTTTAAGGGAAGCATAATGGAAAAGATCTCATATATTGGTGTTTAGGGTTGCATGGAGCACGCAACAAACTAATCAATAAGTCATACACAAACAAATACAAATGCCTCATATTACAACCGCGTTATTGATCCCTCAATATTGTGCGGGGCATCAGCATTCTAAAGACTAGCGTGCACCTCATTTTGAGGCGGGTCGCTTTGACCTACAAAACGATTTCCGATCCTAAACATTACACGAAAAGAGCATCGACAAAACTCTATAGGAGCCCGTGTTGAGAAATCTTCTGAAATACGCTTGAAATTCACACGACTCCTTCCATCACCTGTGTCGTTATGCCACTCACGTCTCCAGGTCCCAGCGCTTGCACAGCCACAGGCGAGGGAACCCTCTGATGGACGGCTTTAGCTAGCTAACGTGCCAATTGTCACTTAGCATTTGGGTCAAAGCAGCTTCGTGGCTTTGCTTACTACCGACAGCTGCAAAAAAAGGTACAGTCCGAAGTTGTGGCCGTGAAATGTAAAGGAATGTCTTTGTGCCGATATGTACTAGCAAACTTACGATTAACTGCTAACCTGTCACTGCAGAGATTAGCGTAAAATGATTGGCATATTTGCATACATAATTAGAAATGCTAAAGACTTGCAAGCTTCCCATGTTAATCTATAGTCTTAATTGCATGAATTCCTGATTTTCGGTTGACACGTATAAGCAATTAAGCAGAAACGAAATTTTTCAAACATGTCAAGTGATGTTTACTGTGAAATCCTACTCAATTGTTTGTCAGGCGTAGAGTTGTAGAAGCAAGTTGACTGCGCTTGTCGCAACCAATTTCTCACGCTATATAAGTTAGCCATATAGTGTCTTCCTGCACACGCCTATAGCAGGGGGCTCTCGCTGTCAGTCAGGAGGAAAAACTGTTTCCCGCAAACACATGCACAAAGAAGGCAGAGTGGAGTGGTGGTGGTGGTGGTGGAGGAGGAGGAGGTGGGGTACAGGACCAGACAAAGAAAGGCAGAGGGAGGGAGATCCTGAGAGGAGTACTGAGGAGTGAAATGAGCGGGAAATGGGGAGATGGCATAGATAGGACTACGCTGAGTCCGGGGGAGGTGAAAGACAAGACCAGAAGTGGAAAAAAAACAGCGTACAGTGTAGGGACAAAGGGGTGTCCATTTGGGAGAACAATAAAATGATGATACAAAGACCTAGAGGAGTAATAGACAGACCTAAACAAAAACAGCTCTGAGTAAAATGTTTTTGTCAGGAGCAATAAGTAAGACAATATATCTTGAGTGAAGACACAGAGCTGACCCCAATAAAAACTAATATCAGATTTTATAGTACAATTCAGATCCGCCACACAGAGCTTCGTGAGTTCCAGAGTATATTTGGCATTTGGGCAACTTTCTGACAGTTGTGGACACATAAAGGCCGTCTATAGTGTCTACAAATCCTAATTAAACCAACAATTGTTTGTAAGTTTTTGTGTACGCAGTGGCTTATATGTTGAACGGTCTAAGGGTTTATTCCACATACTGCAGGGTTTATTCAGACATGGGACTAGCAGATAGTCACTGGCTTCAGATTACTTTGGCTGGTTTGGACTTGCATGTCACATTCTAGTTTCAAGGAGCCAACTTAAAACTATGCATAAATAGTATGCCTTAAATAATATGCCATAAAAATATAAGGCTAAGAGAATGCAGAGTAGTAAACTAGTGAAGTTACAATATATAACTTGAACTATATTTTTTACCATATACTTAACAAACCCTTGAGTTTGCAAGAAACTACCTCATTTAACTAACAAAGAAGCCACCCAAAGCTGCTATGAAAGCACCAGTGTTTACATAGATGTCAATGGGAGGTCATGAATTATGCATGCTATATGGCGCATGGCTATGTTATGTGTGTGTGCCTTTGTGCATGTTTGCAGACCTAAACTCCAGGAAATATGTGTCTGAGTGTCTAGTGGGTGTTATGCTTCTCCTCTTCAGACTAATATGTGCCTCAAACTACAGAAGAAGAAGAAAGAGAGTAGATAAACTGCTGGTAAACACAGCACTTGCACACTCTAAGTTCTCCAAGCTCTCCAGTTTGGCAGAACATTTGAGTCCCACCCGACCCAAATACAGTCCCTCTGAAAGAAGACCGAGGCCAAGTTGAGCCCAAATCAAAACAATAATAAGCTGAAGTGCAGATGCTGGTGGAGCGCACGTGACCGAAGCCACTGGATCCCATTGTTTACAGGGAAAGAAGAGGAGCGAGTGGGAGGGGTGACAGATATGGAGTTAGGGCAAACTGCAGCTTTGTTGATATTAAGAGCTCCCTGTTGGTGGGGGTGGGGAGGATGTTTGGATGTTACTTTAGCATTAGGTGCACAATTTATTGCAAATGTACAGCTGCATACATTTAACTGTAAAGTTTCAGATTTTGAGCTGTTGAACTGCTAGATATGGTTTAGAGCTTAGTCTTAGATCAGAACTTATTGGGTTGCAGTCCAAAGCATTTCATGTAATCAGAAAGTATATTATAAACAACATTATTTAAAATTGTTAAAGCATACCACAGTTTACTCATCTCATGAAGCCCTACTTTGCAAACAAGTGAAGTTTTGCTGCATATAGATTCCAGTTAGCACTTAGCCCAAAGCGCTAATTGCTTCTTTATGTAAAACCGGGAAATGGCAGTAGATAATTATAGCAGTGCGGGACGAAGCGCTACCTACAGGGGGCAGCGTGTGTTTGGGATCAGGCAAGGGGCTCGCAGGTGAAATCTCTGGAGCTATGACAAATGTCTTTGAAGAACAAAAGACGACACAGAGCGAGGGAAGAGGGGAGGGAGAAAATATTGCTGGGATCCCCTGCAGTGGAGCAATACAACAATTGAGGCTTTATCATGTTTGAAAGGTGGGCTGGCGTGTGGCAAGGGCCAATTATGATGTGATATGTTAGGGGAAGCAGCTGGAGACCCCATTTTGAGAAAGTTTTGACAATTTTAGACACAAAAGCTTTTTATGAGGCATTCAAATGTCACAATAATTGACACAATGAAGTCACTGCATGAGATCTAAACCTACCGTTGATGGAGAAAATGTAGTTGAGAAGAGGTAGCGAAACAAGTAAGTTAAAGCAGAACCAACAAAGAGTGCAGAGGCGTGCGCTGTGTCAATTTCATCTTGTAAAAACATTAGCCGTTTTGCTTCAGTTTCAGAAAGTCAACAAAGGGAAAGGCCACATAAGCCCTTTACTTGCAGAACAAATCTTCGAAAATAAATCAGATGGTAAAATGGATGTGTTAGCCTGCTAGCCAAAACCGTGTGCTGGAAACAGATGATGGATTACCTTAAAGATTTTCTCTTTGAAAGTGCTCCGGGACTTATTTACCGCCCGGGTCTGGTGCCTACTCACAACTCCAGATCTTATTGAAACCAGTGCTCCGCGGCGCACCCTGATTGGATTATGAAGTAAAAGGATATTCCACCGTTGTCCTTTTTGGGAACAGTTTATGTAGATCAGCCGCAGCAGATGGCTCTTAGATGTCAGAGTAACAAATGGCTAACTTTCAATTAACTTTATCGTTCCCTCCTCTCAACATAAGGTCTTTGTGTTTGTGGGAGGCTTCTGAGGAAATGTTTGGCTTGAACCACGTCTGACAGTTTAGGATTACAACTGTTGAGATGCCACAGAAATTTGCATTCCTAGTTGGCACACGTTGCTTTGCACCATAATGAAGACTTGACTTGGCCAAATAGATTAGAGATTTTTGAGACGTTTATTCACAATGTTTGTTGATAACGTTAGAACTGAAACAAGAAAAGTAATTTTTTTTTTTTTAGATGTGTCAGAGCAGCAGCCAAATGTGTAAAGTGGAGAAGTTTAGTATTTCATTTGACAGAATTTGCATTTAAGTGAAATTGCATGTCAACTTTTAACAGTAATTTATCTGGCTCATGTTCTATTAAAGCCACCGCTTGATTATTTTATTGTTCCATTAAAGCTTGTAAAGTAAAGAAATATATGACTTAGGAAAGAAATATTCACACTCTGGATGAACCGTAACTCATAGAGGTCTATTTGAATGCAGATTCAATTAGCATCTACCAAATTAAATATATCACTTACTTCTCTTATAATCTAAGTGCATAAAGCAATGAGTGGTGCTTTTAAACCATGTTTTTTTCACAGCTGAAATTCAATGCCGCGGCACTAAAGCCATTACAGGCTCACCCGTGGTGTATATCTTTTCTACATCTGTTGGTCCAGAAGGTGTATGCATGGCACATCTGGGGATTCCTCACTAATGTAGGTGTCATACTTTTGATTCATTACGCACGCCAGGATCATATGAGAGTACTGTAAAGCATTTTAAAGCCGGGGTGGGCTCCTGACAACAACTGGTGTGGAGTAGTGAGCTTGCAGCACGGGTCCTTTTAACCGTGTGACAGGTGGTTGGGGAATTCAAGGTCACTTTTTCAGCAGCCGGTTGCCGTTGTTGTCCTGTCGCTACACTGGGCTAATTGGCAGGTAATTGGTGTTCTTCTGTGGTCAATGATTTCTCCGTCATTACACCAGTTCAGTCAACAGCGAGTGCAACACAACGCTGCGGGGGAACTGTAAAGATTGTACCAATGATCTTGTTTTGTTAATAGTGTGGAAACAAAAGACACCTGTGCTTTGACTCGGAGGAGAATCCAGATCCCAACAGGACCATGCACATGTAGGAACAATAGGACTGCAGTGACGGCAGCAGAGGTGATGCATTAAGTCATTAGTGCCACAATGGTAAATAATAATCACATTAAAGGCTTAGGATGGGCCATGAGTAATCTTCTATATAATCTAATGTAACCTAAGGTCCTTTCATTAATCTGTTGTTGTTGCTTAATTGCATTTTATACATTTTGTTAACTTTGCTAAACATTTGGTCAGAATTTGTAATATGCTAATTTAAATTCTAGAGATAAAGGAATTAAGCTAAATATTGCATACACCAATTTACCAGGTCAATCAATCACATTTGAGCGATTAGTTAAACAATATGTACCTTGCAGATACGTTCTCTTGTGGAAAAATGAATATGCATGAATACTTAATGCTCTTCAAAGTGGCGTGTCCAGCACAAAAGAGAGGCTGGGGTACCTGCTGTAATAAGATGGACTGCTAATAAATGGTGGACATTAAGACATGCATTAACTTCAGATCCACACTTGTGGTGTCACATGGGGGACCTCCATATGTGCAAGCCCCCCCCCATCCTCTGCTAAAGCCTGATAAAATTGATGAGCGACACTCAAATTAAAGCAGGGCCACAATTATGACACCCTCACGCCATGCTCTTAATTAGTACATCTCCATTTTAATTAATAAAGCCTGTCAGTCTGACAGATATCAATAATTCACAACAGGCAGGTCAATGGAGCTTCAAAATGGATGACCGTAATTAGAAATAATGCAGCTCTACGGCACTTCTTCCAGCAGCGTTGTTTTTAATAGGCTTCACTTGAGACGCCTCAGTGTCACCGTGCCTTTGCCCCAAACCAAAACTCTGCCTCAGAAATGGAGCATACTTTCGTAGGATGTAAGAAATTATTTAAACTTTGTCTGTAATTGTTCTCATTTTGGGATTTTTAATATTTGGCACAACACAAAGAGAATGCATTTCGTTTGCAAGCCTATTGGCATGTAAAGGACATTAAAAAACAATTCTCCATCTAAATATGAAAGACGCATATAGCGCCTTCTTTCTGAATGTATAAAAAGGGAATTAGCATCAATGCAATTTAATCTGAAAAGTGCCGTTTGCAGCAGTTTACAAGAACAATCTGAATATTGCATCAGCCTCTTTGTTCGTACATGCATGACGCCTGTGACAGCTTGAGTGATTTATGTTATTGTTAAGTTAATTTTTAAGAGGGGAGGACAACGTAATATGCAGGGTTATTATTTAATATTGCACAATTCCTTTTGGAGTAATAACTTTTTTAATTCAATCAAATGTTTTCATAACAAACAAAGTATCCCCCACACAATCTACTTTGAATCAAATTACTACCAATTTACAGCATGCACGTGTAATAAAAAGTTACAAGAATAAGTGATCAGTGTACAGATGAAGTACCAATGGAGTCTTTGTTGAAAATAGTACACTGTGTTGTGTCAAATGCTGTAACAGAGTGAATATATAGTAATCAATTAAGAGTTTTCAAACCTGCGGCACTCAGTCCATTATGGTTGTGGACTATGGATTATAGCAACAGCAGGCAAGGCCCACTAAACCTCTGTCACATCTGCATTGGCTTAGCCCTGTGCATTCGGGCTATAGTGAGTGATCGAACAGATACAGCTAAAGCGATACAGGGTAAATTAGCATACAAGTGGCATGTTGTGAGGCGCCGGATTGATTTGCCTGTTGATTCATGACGTCGTCGCTTTAGGCCCGGTCGCTCACTCGCGTTTCCCACAGCAGTAATCAGTGTGTTCAAACTCCTGAGAAATGTGTTGTGTTTATTTACAACTCCAACGATTTCTGATGATGGCTTCAAAATGAGCGTCACACATGAGGAGACTATCCACACAATCACCGCTGTCAAATATGTGATTTAGACTCATTCAGTTTTCTGTGATAATTAGGACTGCATGCCCATGAAAGTAAAGGACTGAGGTAAAGTATGGTATGTAACTTTTCTGGTGCAGAGGCCACAAAATTCTTGCCTCTGTGGCAATGTTACTGCTTTGTCTGGAATGTTCCACAATGTGACAATAAACTTTTTTATTTCATTGTGAGGATTTTTTGCACAAAAATATCTTGAAAACATGGTTTCTTACTGTGAGAGAGAGAGACAAGCAATTACCTGCTTGTCTCCATGGAGATACAAAGTTTACTTATAAGTTTTACTTGGCAAAGCAAACTCCACGAAGACGAGTAGGTGGCAGTCGGACCCGCCACCAGAAAAGTAACACAGTGCACCTTTAACATTGTGAGATAGAACCAATGACTTGGTAGAGGTCTGCTCTCTCCAGGTGTTTAACATTTTGCCTTTTTTTCACAACTTAAAAAAATATTGTCTAAGTTATTTGCACAAAATTAATTCCCTCTCCAAAATAACTAACACTCCCAGGACCTTGGAAAACTGATTAAACAAAATGCAAATCTTTGATAGAGATTACAACAACAACAACAACAGCAGCAGCAGCAGCAGCAGTAGCACATATTGCTCACCACAGTCCAGTGGCTTGGCAGGAGATGGCTGTGAATGGAGGCAGCATGTCTTACTAATCCATGGTTAACTGCACTCAGACTCTCTCTCTCACACAGATATTCAGCGGGCTTAATTAAAGACCCCATTTGCATATAAATTTGAACTCAAAGTCTTAGCTTCCATAGCATCACAGGTGGTCGTTTTCCTCCGAGCCAAGACCTGTCGACAGAGCCCACATAAGCCAACTCGAAGCAACTCCTGCTTGTGCTATTGACAAAGGGGTTTCTCTTTGATTCCTCCATGTACAATAAAGTAGATTTAACAGCAGGGTGGGCTGGGTCTGTGGCTACGCTACAATTCGATTCCAGATTAAAGATCCAAGTTGTTTTTTCCACAAGACAAAATACAAACCCGATTCTATGTATAAATCAAACAAAACACACAATTCCCCAGTCTGTTCAGCCACAAGGTCAGTGTACTTTTTGTGCCAGTCCCAAGTCAAGCCTGTTAAAGCTACCATCCGTAAGATTATTAGATTTTTTTTTTTCACCAGTAGATGGCAGTCCCCCTTCCCCTCACCTGACCTTTGTTCAGGCTCACGTGTGGTCTCTGGTTTTCTTCTGTCAGGCCAAAGCTAGCACACCATCAGACTGCAGTAACGTAGATAGCATCTAGTGGAGAAGTGTGAAACTACAACAGAGCCGGGTTGGCCAATCTAATTTCAATTTCGGTAGCTTTAAATTGAGACTCTTTCAGACTGGGGAGGGGTCAATATTGTGTCAATCGCTTCAAGTTGGGCACCTTTGCATTTGAGGGCCAACGCTTGAAACATGACTTTTGCCACAAGTTTCCCATCTCAGGCGATACTCTGGCCGTGTCAAAAGCTTAAAATGCACCTCGGAAGCACTGGACGAGCCAAGACATGAATCGACATAGACTTTGCATGTAAAGCAGATGCCTATGACAAAGACATTTTGTAAAGTCTGTAGGAAGTATTAAACTATACTTTATTTTATTACCTTTATTTAAAACTTTAAACAATACTACTTCCTGTTATCTGTCATATTCAACTTTAACAGGTGTTGCTCAAGTTCACTCAACATTATCTCATCATAATTTTGCAAAAACCCTTACTCCAAAAACTTACTCAAATTGAGCTTTTAGTTGTTCCAGCAAAATAAGAATAAATGCCCCATCTTCACAAAATCCGCACTACACTTGCATTTAATAAGCCAGCCGCTCGACAGAACAGGATCCTGCTCGTAAATTGGGCTCACATCGTCTTTGCATTCAGAATAATGTCTCATTTTGCCCTGTTACACCGTCACATTACAGAGTGACAGCGGAGAAGAAAAGCGGCGGCTGAGGGCGATAGATGTGGTATTACGAGCTGTGCACAATAGGCTAACACAAATGAGATCATATCATTCTAATCTTACCATCAGTTACCTGAGAGTCGCAGAATTGATTTGGAGATTTCAGGCCGGCTCCCCTTTAAGGCACACATACTCAGTGGGTGCTATAGTAATAACCACATAAAAGCCATAGTGAGATAGCTTGGATTTATGCAGAGATTAATAACAATGGGCTGTTTACATCAAGGACAATGTTAACATGTCTAAATCCATGTCTAGAAGTGTCACTTAGATATTATGAAATGTATGTATCTGGCAACCTTTATCCTAGCTTTAGTCACAAAGTGTAAATTATACTACCATGTGCTATCAGACACTGCATACAGTACATTTCCACTGTATGGTTACATTTCTGGTTAGTTAGAATTGCAGAAACTACATTTGTTTTTCCTTGTCACCTTGTCCAAAATAAAGTTATAAATAAATCAAAATAAAAAAAAACCTTCAAGATCTAGACTTGGTTAAACGCAAACAGGTCTTGATTTGGTCCCTGTTGGCTAATTATGCTAATGATTGCAATTACTGAACTTTTTTTCCCTAACATTTATTTTTAAACGTAACACAATGTACAAATTGTTACCACGATGATTTCACTGTCTGCTTTAGAATGTATTCAGACAAAGCCTACAAATCCTCATATACGGGAATCATTGTGGTAGCTGCAAAAATAACCTTTTTTACACATGTTGAGCAATGGCTTCAGTATAAACACATACGCTTTATCCCTCTGTAGTCGCGCCGATCTGATAAGCTTTAACATAATGGTCAATCTGATAATAGCCCTTGGAAACTGAGGCTGGACTGTGAATGGGAGCGCGCGGATCACTAGAGCTGCCTTTTGAGATGGTAATCACTTGGTTTCTGAACTCGCCTGGCGTCCCAAACCAGGAGAACTGTTGTCATTGGCACCGCTCACTCATCTCTGTCACTGCCTTATTTAGAGCCACACTCCCAACACGCCCCTCGCCATGACTGGGTTTCGAAATGCTCTTACCACAAAACAGATCATGCAAAACAAGTAAGAGCTAAATTAGTGGTTTAAAATAAGCAAGAGATCATTTAAAAATGTAAGTGGAGGTAAATGACCCAAACATGTAGTTGTATCAGGATATGAATACACACTGTTCTGCACGTACAAAATCTTTTATTAGCTAAAGAATGATCCAATCCAAGACTTTCTGACTCTTACTAGTTAGTTGGGAAGTTTGTGGGTAGATGGGAGCAAGATGACAAGCAACAAGATACAAGCAATACTCAGTTTTTTAGTATTTTAAATTTATGTTGGAATAGTTTTTGAGAGAAGACAAAATGCACACAGGAGAGTAAGTATTTTTGAATACATTAAAAGCTAGAAGGTCATTGGTTAATTGTAAAAATCAAAAGAATGAACCCAGCAAAGTCAGACAAACAACTTTTTGGCAACACACACCATTTGACCATTGGCCACTGGGAGGTGAAAGAATAATGGTCTATTGTGCTTTGAAAAACTAGTCCAGTTAGAGTACTGCACTAAAAATGCAACTCTAGCGTGTTTTAGATATTTTTGGTTCTTAAATTATGATTTAAACCACATTTTCTAGTACATAAGTAGTTGCTAGTTGTCCGTAGTTGAACTCCCTATGCCAAAAAGTACAGTATTGGCAGTTAAACTGTTAATGGTCCACATCACCGATCATGTTTTTCCCTCGTCTCCTGAATCCCTTATGTGCAGTAAATCCATCTGAACTTACCAAAGCCTCTGAACAGTGACTAAACAACAGTGTAGCCCTGTTTCTGTAATCACATCGTTGGTTTCATTAGTTTAATTTAATAACAAATGATCATCTGTCTCCACAAATCACATAAAACTCAGCCTTTGTGACTGGTTTGGAAAAGGCAAAACCTCCGACATCACAGAGGCGCAGCGAGGGGGCCTGTTATTTCAAGACACATTGAAAAGGAAGGAAAAGATCCCAACCCTCAGATGTGTTGTTTTTTGGGCTTTGTAATAATAAGCAGTGGGCTCTCGATTTCTATCCACAAAACTAAGGTTATACTTGACTTCCCCTGCTAGCAATTAGTCCACACAACGCCATTTGTCAAAAGCCAAGCCATCCATTGCGTCTTTTCCACTGGCCAGCCCCCTCTATAGCTCTTGTTACAATTGACTGTTTCCTGCTTGGAGAAAACATAAGCTCTCGTAGGAGGAGGAGGGAGCAGATCTTGGCAGTTGGCTCCGACCACAGCTTGACAATGTGTAGAGATGTCAGTGCATTAAGATGTAGCGAAATGGCTTAAACAAATCTGCCATGCTGCCTCTTGTTCTATAGGACACAGCAGATTTAATAAAGGAATACTTTGCCTTGAGAGTTTGAAGAAAATGGGTCAATAATAGAATGGCATTTATTGATTTTGATTCTTGTAAGATTTGATGATGTACTTGGCTTCACAATAGTTCAGTTATGTTGTCATGCTATCATGCATGCTATGGATCCTGCTCCCACCAGTTCAAGTGGTCGTTGTGTCCTTGGGCAAAACACTTTAGCCCCATTGTCTGTGTGAATGTGGTGTATGATTGCTGCTAGTGTGGGAGGTGAAAGAATAATGGTCTACTGTGCTTTGAAAAACTTGTCCAGCTAGAGTACTGTGCCAAAAATGCAACTCTTTTCGTGCGTTTTTGATCTTTTTGGTTATTAAATTTTGATTTTAGCCATATTTCTAGTACATAAGTAGTTGCTAGTTGTATTGGTATTGGTAGTCCCTATGTCAAAAAGTACAATATTGGGAGTTACATTGTTAATGGGATAGTCCACATCACCGATCATGTTTTTTCATTCATCTCCTGAACCCCTCATGTGCAGTAAACAAATAATACAACCCTAAAGTAATGAGCGCTGGGACTGGTGACACAGACATGAAATGTAGCTTCGCAAAACCCCCGAGGTGCACCTTCTATATGGCACGCTGTCATTTTTCCTCCATTTGGGCCATGATTGCAGAGGCGGCGTGGGGCTACTTCAGACTGTGAGCCGTGAGCAGGGGGAACCTATTGTATCTGGGTTATAAGGGACCTGGAGAGTCATCAAACAGCTAGACATTTTCCTGGTAAATCACCGGCAGAAAGGCAAGTTTGGAGAGCGCAATTAACAATCTCAAGGTCAGACTTCGCCATAGAGAAAGTCCAGACAAAAACATGTATCTCTCCAGTGCTCTGTTCTTGACAGTGGATAGAAACTAAATTACTTTTACTTTTCTGTTCAAGTAAAATGCTATGCTTGAGATCTCACTGGCAAATGGGTTATACAAGAGACATGAAAATCTCTTGTGTTTGATCACAAGTTTGGAAATGGTAAGTAACTGTAGTAAAAGTCAGTGGTTGTACTGGTCTATTATCAGTATAAGGATGGTACAATTCCCGCAAGATGAACCGAGAAAAATGAATGAGAAAAGACAAGATTTTAACATAACAGAAAAAATGGAAAAATCTGAACTGCACTTTTAAAAAAAATTAAATTATCATATTTTTGCTGTCAATGTAGCGCTGTGTAACTTACCAGAGCTTAACCCTTTTCTGGCCAAACCAAATTTAACAAAAATCTCACGAGACAATATTCCACTTGCAAGATTTTGTGCAACCTTGTAAATCAAAGTAAAGCGCAGTAGCTGTAGTATAAAGCAGAAGTAGTCGTAGTAACACTAGTGGTGATTATTAGCAGTAATTAATCACTGTATTGATTTACCCCTCTGCCTTTCCCTGTTATTCTCCTGGCTGCACCATATCTTCCAGCCCCTGTAAACTTTACTCGGTGCTCTCTGGTGACACCATTTTCCCCCGGTCTGGAAATTGGTCGCAGGTGTGGAGAGGACCAGAGCCATGGATCTTAATCTTACTGCAATAATGGCCCTGTGCAGCAGCGGAGAGGTCACAATAGGGATATATGTGTGTGAATGGAGCTACAGGCACAGAGCGGCTCCGAACATACAGCGCTGGTGAACTCTCCATGTTCCTCATTGTGGGAGCACATGCTATAAATTGGGCCAGAATGGATTTCTTCAAGTCTGGGTTTTGCAGTTGGTTTGACTTAGCACAATAGGATCTCTGGAGTCTGGAACTTCAGCGTGCCATAAATAATTAAAGACTAAATCTATATAGTGGGTAGGACATTTGGCTTTACATTGACAGCTTGGATTAAGTCAATACAAGAGAGATAAACTGGGTAAAGTTCAACCGGTAAGTATAGATTGTGGAACTTTAAATTATACAGCACACTTGTGAGGAGGTTGCGTTTTCCTGGCAGTGGTTTGTTGTCAGAAAAAATGCTTTCTACTGGTTTACAGGTTTAGAATATGGTATAAAAATATCTTGAAAGTACTAAGAAGTAATTTATCTCTTAAAGACTAAGATACTAAGTAAGTATATGTTGATCTATGGTGAATGATCTAAGAAAATAACATTTATAGGCAGGTCGACAGACTTCCACAAAGTTTTTAAAGAAATCTCAAGCTATTTTAGTTCAAAGACAAGCTATGCACAGTATTTCTTCATTTCTGTCAAGTTTTAAGTAATTTCTCTTTAACAGACTGTTGAGCAATTTTAAAAACCTTGACACATAGATTGAATAATAGTGTAGAACTGGATTTGCAGGGGGCCAACTGTAATATAAGTTATGCATTGGGCACATAGCATAGGCCAGGCCTGCTGTGATCATGCCAAGGGCGTCCTCCTCCGCACAGCCTTCACATACCAACAGAACCGTGCGCTTTTATACCTGGCAAGATGACTGCATTCCTTCCACAGAGGTAAATACAGCAAAAGATAAGACTCATGTAGAGCTGTTGGTTTAAGACTGAGTGCACGATAAGATCTCCGGTTCCCAAAACAAATATGCAAATATCTCCTTTAAACACAACTGTGAACACTTTCTCAGAACTGTTTTAATGGGGAATTAACCAGAAAAAGGAGCAATACCTAATAGTCTACACGTTTTACTTTTGTACACTGATGCATTTTTAATATCCAGTCTATGTACTGGAGATAAGAGAGTTTTTGAGAACCACTGTTGGCAATATTGATTGAGAAGCTCTAATAGGGTAACCAAACCGACAACATGCTCTGAAATGCTACTAGGGTGTTTGAATTTAGAATGTGTATTAGTACACTGGGATTATTGCATATGAAAGCTAATCTTTTATTGGCACCACATTCAATATCGTCCATGGCTTTCCTGTCATCCAATTCTCTCATTAGAGCGATAAACAACAACTTATAAAGTGCGTGTCCCTGAGCTGAGGCCAAATTTGTACAAGGGCAGTGAGATAATCAATAAGACGTTTCACAATAACCATATGACCATCAATATAATTGCAATCCCTATGCAAGGGTGTTATCATAATGGGACAGGAATTAAACAAATGTCTAGGCCAAGTGACAGACTTAATTCAAAAACAGATCTCTTCCATGTTAATGGGCAACTAGAGAGAAACAAATCAATGGATCAGCAGCAAATAACTATTAAATTTAAGGCGAGCACAGGATGAAGTGATAAAGCTGCTTGAGCGGGTGACTTTTACTGTACTTTCAGCAAGTCCACATCGATTGGACGCCTCAGAGAGGACGAGCAGGAGTAATGAGGAGTGATGTCCAATAACTGAGCTCTGCTTTACAAGGGATTAGTGTTTCACATTTACTGTGTTGTTTCTTCGTTAGATGGCATTTCACTCGCCCGAGCCCATGTTATTAATCTTTAATTGCTCAGTTGTGGCCTTGCCTCAGAGGGGGTGTGCGCTGACCATCTACATGTGTGCCAGATCAGTGGGTTCACAAGAAAACAGTGCAGGCAACAAAACACACAACAATGGGTTCATTTGTTGGTGCACTGCACATATCAAAAGAAGAAAATAACAAGGCGGATATGCTAAAGCACAACTGAATCATTATGACACTGTACAATAAAAACTGCTGTGGTATAGTCCTCTCTTCTGTGTCGAGTGTGTCTTTTATACTGAAGCACAAATACCTGAGGCCGCACACTCTCTGTTCTTAGACAGACACATGTCAGGGGTAAGTAATTACACTAGTGTTTTTAAAATGTTTTTTATGTGTTTTGTACCACCAGAGGCTTGTTAGTCAATTAACGACATCCATAATTGTTTTAGGAAATTAAATCCACAGTGTGGGCTCCTAAAATTCAAAATGACTCCAGTTTAATGATAATGATATAATCTTTCACCAACTAAATTTCGGAACATCATTAATAATACATTCTCACAGGCCTAGCCAATGCAGCATGTCAGAGAATATATGATGAAATATATATGCAGGAGAATGGGGGACTCCTGTCAGAGACTATCGCTTCAAGTCTAACAAGGAAAAATGGCACGTCAGGCCAAATAAAAACTGTATATTTTATGGCATATCTATGTCATAAACTTTAGATGACCCTGAGCCAGACTCTGGTGGGCACAAATCAAACTGTCAGACACTTACCTGGCGTGTGGGACGTCGATGCTGGAGGAGACCACCTTGCGTTTTTGCTCAAGCAGAGACACAGAGCGTGTGTCGGGGTCTCGGCCCAGCCGCTTCAGCTCCTCCACTGCCTCTGGGCTCAGAGAGCCGCCCTCCAGACGCGGGCCGTCCGAGCATCCATTACTCTGCTACAACAAAGAGAAGAGGAAAAGAGCAGGTCTGTTAGAGCTCTGTAAGCAGCCACAGTGAGACTGTCAATCTGAGCAGCATAATAAATGATGGCAAATAAAAATCACACGTACAGCTGTAAGCGTGACCTCTGCCCTTACGTTACAACTGAAAGAATGACACGCGCAGCACATTATACACACTTCAACTCTTACTATAATTGGACAACTAAACAAAAAAACAGTTTTCCCAAAAGACTGACAGTTGCTGGTGACAACAAAGGACTGCTGTTTTCTGCAGCTTTTTTAATTTGGGTCATCTTTAAGTTGAAGACTGTATGTTGAATTAAACGTATTGCACCTAATGCCTGCTCAAGGGGACCATCGATGTCCAATACATCTAAATACATGCAATATTCATGTGGAACTAGGCATTAGGGCTGATTTCTGCTCATTCCCAGTGGCAACTTTTTGTCACAACCTAATGCAGTATTTCCACTAAATGGCAATGACAATTGCCATTACGCTGTCAAGACATTCATTCCTGAAAATAGCTTCTGTTCAATTCTTGAATTACTCTATATCTCAGTCACAGCTGTAGTGGAATATTAATGTTACGCTATTGTGTTAATATTCAGGACTGGCACAATTTAAATGCTATAAAATGTAATTTCTAGATCCCATTAGTGGACCAGCTGCAAGTACAGCATTAGTGTAATTTTAGACAAGTACTTGGTCTTTTCTTTGTTCCTTTTGGCCTTTCCGTTTGCTGTGGCTAAATGATCATCCTCCTTTGTGTGCAGTGACTTGGATATTGATTTGGGAACATTTTTTCACCTGATGCCCTTCCTGGCTAACTTTGATTGATATGTGTAGCCCTCTGAATAGAGTTCTACACATCAGTCTATGATGGCTCTTGCTGAAGGCGCTCGGAACCAATGATCAGAGTGTTCAAACAAAGACTTGACATTGATTGGTGGAAGCGTCACAACAGCGGAACAAACCGCAAAATTAAACTCTAGTTAACTCGAGCTGAGAGAAAAGCACATGTCTTACCTGTCCACAAATGCACAAAGCACTTCCCTATCCATGTTTTTCAAAAACAAAATAGTCCGTATTTCTACTAAAATAGGCTGAAGTACGTCTGTCGGCGTCGCCATGTTTGGCGTTGACTTCAGCACAAACCACAGTGCTACCCTGTGGTCAGTTTCCACACCACATGCAAACGATTCAGCCAGAGCTGTTCAAGACAGATTCTCAGGAGTTTGTGAACTCACAAAAATCGCGAGAATTCATCTTGCTGGCAAGGCTACTTCCTGACAGCTTGAGTCCAGCACAAAGAGAGTGTAATAGATGACTACTTTGTGGAAACTTTGTAGGTTCAACAACCAGTCTCACTTTTATGTACAAATGCACTTGCTATGTGAACGCCTACCTACAGCAATGCAACAAAAATAGAAAAAAAATCTGTCCTGCTCTTACACAAGAAGAGTTCTTCTTCACATGAACCTGCATGCTCCTACGCTCACACCAACACACACAGGCTTCTATAACACACACGGGCTTCTATAACACACACGGGCTTCTACAGGTAACTGCAGCCAAGCGGTGCTTAGGAAACGCACTAAAAAAGACCAAAACAAAGTCAGGAGGACATAGATGACTGCCCACATCAACAAAGCATGAAGGGCTGCACTGTTTTTATCCCACAGCACTGCAAATGATTAGGCCACAATGGTGGGCCCCGGTAATTCATTCACACACGTCATGAGAACTTCAAGCAAGAGCACTCCAAGAATGAGTATCAAGTATTAAGTCACGTGGGCGCTGAATGGTGCGCAGAAGGCTTGGTAAAAATACATACTTCAAGATGGATTAGGCAGACGGGCCCAAGATTTGGTGTTATGACTTGTGAGTGGAGCAGTAGTAAACCTCAAGGACCAAAAAACAACTGTGATTCCTTCCTTGTTGTGAGTAATGGAATTAAACGGAGCCAGATTGCGAGGCTTGCCAAATCAGTTGTGAAATGTGAGTTGTGTGTCAAAGAAGCTGATGTATACCACAAGTGTCCAAAACCTGCCCATCCCCCCACAATATTTTATATATCTTCATTCTCCCAAAACTCATAACATGCTTGCTTTGAGCAGTGCTTTGTCAAGCGTAACAAAAAACGACTACCTTTCTGGGTCAAAGGTCATAATAAAGCAAGCTGTCAAGGGGAATCAAATTGAATGCTGCTGACCCAAAGTCATAGCGAAGAGGTAATGAAGGAAATAGGTGAGGCACGCAATGTTGTTGTTGGCCATAGATGACAAAAACTGTACCATCCAAAAACACATTGAGAAAAATATTTTAAATGGGGCAATATCTGCACATGTACTTTCTTTGTTTTGCGTGGCACTTGCAATGTTCCTTTTGATGAATTTATATATTCAAAGGTGCTACGTAACTTTTGGTGGAGGGAATACACCTAATATGCTTGTCTCCATGGAAATCCTACTGCTTAGGATGTTCCACAGTATGCCATTAAAGTTATTTATCTTCATGGAAACAAACAAGTGACGCCACCGGCCACATGACAGATCAGATCTATGGAGCGGCAACTCCGCCCACACACGGAGAGAATGCATGTTTTGACACCTGTAATTGAATATGCAAGATAAATGTTTAATGCCATACCGTGGAGCATTCAGAGCAATCATCACCATGAGACCAGATGGCAGACCCTACACAGAAAAGTGGCATAGTGCAGCTTTTTAAACAATAAACCAAAATAGTGGTAATCGCAGTATTTTCTCGCTTTATCAGGCTGGCCAAGTATTTCACATGCAACACTGCATTACAAAAAACATTAGGTAAAAGCAGCAAATTGTTTTTCACGCAACAATGCCCAAATCCACTCTTGTATTAAAAGCATTTATTATTATTTGCAGTTACCGAGTGTATCCAACAAAGGAAATGAAAATAGCCTGCCTTCAAACAGATGCCTCTTCTCTCTCCCTCCAAAGATTACTCATATATCATCAGAGGGACACTTCGCCGTGCAGCTCACTCTATGTGTCGACGCTGTTGAGCCAACGCTGGTCTGGGATCAGCGCCACAGAACAAAGAGTCACTCGGCTACAGTCAACAACCTCGCTTCATTGACTAACACAACACCACAAACAACCAAAGTGCAACTGAAAAGCAAGTAACGCCTCAGTCTTTTTGTCAGTGCAAGAAGTCAACAAGTGGCATCCCGCACCCCTCCCTAACTTTGGAGGGCGACTGGTCTGCCGTACCAACCCAGCAGGCGCGATGCCAAAGGGGGGCATTCTTCCGAGCATGCCATGCTATCAAAACTAGGGTCTGGCCGCTTTTGTTGGCCATACAGCTGCCGCACATACGACCTCGCAAACAACCCCCCACTGTTGATATTTAAATAGATCTCACTCATTAAACGTCGCTTTCACATATGAGATAGGACTGGATTATTACACACTGACGGCAGGACCATACTACTGCGGACTCCTCCTCCTCATTTTATGTCTTGTTTTCGACCTCTGTGGGAATTGAGTTGTGCTGAGAGAGACTTGACCATTGTGTTGACAGGACTGTGCCTCCACTCCGCTGGCCACTGTAACCCTATGGAGCAATGCATTTTGTAACACATGCACACGAAAGACAAGAATACTCTAAGTTTACATGACACTACCATACCCACAAACTTGTCATAGCGACTGGGTTGAGCTTGAGTTAGTGTTTTAAACTTCTCCAAAGCAGTGGTGCAGTAGTTGCATAGACACTGTTATGGCTGTGTAACTTAAAGTGATTCTATTTTGCTTCTTGCGCTAACTTCCTACTTGTGGCAAAACATTTTCTCACTGAAATAAAATGAAAATGAGTATGAATTCAGACCAATCCAAAGTACTCCAAATCAGATAGTAAACAAGCTGTTATTCAGCCGTATGCATTCCTCAGTCACTCCCTCTCTATAAAAAGAATTGACAAAACACACACATCTCCCCAAAGCCAGAATCTGTATTTTGTTCCCCGGAGCGCTCTTCCTCACTCTTTATCTAACCCCATGTGACTGACACCGAGGAATACTGCTGGTGCAGGAGGCAATTAGGTCACTGCTAATTAGGCTTATATCACACAACAAAAATGGACATGATTGAAACTTACTATTGTGCCTGGAATGTCACAGGAGACCTATTATCTGTTATCCCAAACAATAACAGCCTTGTCGAGCAGCATGACTTCAATATGAGGTCTGTTTAATTGGAAATTGTATGTCAACCTGCATTATCTATGAATGGAAATACCAAAATATCAAACAATTAGGCAATGCAAATGTGCAATTAAGTGGTATACCCACAGGTATACGTGTATAACATGCTAACTAAACCACAGCCGCTGCATGAAAACATGGGCCCGGCTTTTTGCATGGTCCAAAACGCTGCAGAGCGTTGTTTGCCTTGGTTTACCCACCCACTGGCTCGCATAAACACTGCGCAGGCCCTATCAAGCCCTTTGTCCCATTTAACTGATGTCGCCAAATGTCATGACAGCCCGCCATTTGATCCAATATGAAAACAAAATGACGCTAAGTCTGTCTTTATAAGGCTGGCTTTGTGCTAGCGAGTTATATTTGGCACCACAGGCGGCAAAAGCGGTAGCGGTGTGAATCCGCTCCGCACAGGAAGCGGTTAAACGCTGCAAAACACCGCACAACAAAAACAGAAGCTGCCTGGCTGCTGCACTCTCTCTCACACACACCTTCAGACTGGACTTGAGCGGTCCTTTCGCTGCTGTGTGGTTGAAGCCCGTTGCGATCTCTTCCTCGGTGAACTCCTTGAGGCTGCCGTCTTGCATGAGCACGGTGTACACGCTGCGCTTGGTTCCCGCGGCCGTGGCGTCTCTGTTCTCCTGCTTGACCGCCTGGACCACCCCTGTCACCGGTGCGCCTTCCCCGGTCGGACTGGGCGCATAGACGCGGCTGCCAAGGATCGACCGCTTCACCAAACGCCTCGTATGCATGTCGAAGAGTCTCTCAGCAAATTCACACGAAGCACCACGTTCTTTCAGACCATTAAATGTCAAAATATAACCGGTAAACAACGTCGGGAAAAACGAAAAACCGCAAAGGGTACACTATACGCTCCAACAAGCCTGACAAAATGTTAGAAAGCAGCAACATACTCGGAGGGCCAAAACTCCAGCCGCGGCGCCAAACTCCTCGCTGTGCATTCGCAAACCGCACCGAAAACTTTGCAATCGCACAACTCCGAAAGGGGTCTGTGTGAAAATGATTCATTCGCAGCTTAACCGCCTCTACATCCAACCGGCTACCAATCTTTTTCTATGGCTGGACCTGTTTGTTTTCCCCACTGTTCGATGAGAGCTGTCAAGGCGGGTGGAAAACGCGGCGCTGAGCTCGATTTGCGGAAGCCAAATTACTTTTGTACACGATTTCAGGAAATGGCAGCG
>KN484285.1:50439-69094 GCA_000787095.1 Periophthalmodon schlosseri | reverse complement strand
TGATATCACACGCTGTCATCTATTGTTACATGTCGAATAGGTTTAAAAACAGACCTGTGCGCTAACTCCGGTCCAGAAAGCGGCCTCATCCAGTCCGTTGCGCGCTTGTGCCGAGTAGGGGCTCTACCGGCGGAATGCTGCCTGTAAACATGTGCGGTCCGGCGGCCAACGGAGCCTGCAATTGGTCGGTGAAGCACACGCCTCCACAAGCCCCCACCGCTCCTTCTTTTGCTCCAACAGAAGGTAAAGCCGGGAGGATGCTCCATTCAAAACAATGACGCAAGGATGGAGAGAAAACGGAGCGGGAGGGGGCTCGGCAGAGGGAAAGAAAGTGAAAAAAAAAACAGGGAAATTTGGGCTGGAAAACTTTGAGCAGACAGTCAGTCAGGCACAGCTCTAACCTACTTGTTACAGACGTGTAGCCTAGTTTTAAGGTGCCAGGGGACTCGTTTACCACCCTGGTTTCATATGGTAGTCTGAACAGTTCTTTTGACAAAACACAAAAGCTCTTTTACCTTTACTTTTAACTGAACCGCCTAGATGGGCTGTATGTTAAATTCCCTCTACCATACCTCTGCCATAATGCATCCCAATCAATATTTAGACCTATGCATATTATATGGGCGAGTAGTTTACAAGCTATAAACACGGAACCGTGCAATTGGTTTATTCTGATCATAGGGCAGAGTCACATGATTTAGTGTGTCTCTGATCCTGGCAGTGATCTCCAGTTCATAGAAGGCACTGGAGTCTCAATGAAAATCACAGTCTCTGCTTTGTAGACCTTTTACCAAATAAACTTACTAAAATGCATAAATGCGAATTACTCAAATCACTTTTGTGCCTTAGTAACTCTAAAGGAATGTTTTAACAAAATCTTTTAGCTCATCTCACTTGACCTGATGGACAGTTTCTTTAAGTAATTGTAAATAGGCTAAAACAATTTGATATATTTTGTGTTGCTATTAAGTTTGGGGGTTAATGTTCATTTAGGTTGGGTTATTAAAGATGCATTCACACTTGCACACACATCATATTAAAACTGGGATCTTAACCGTGACTAGACCAGGACTTAACCAGGTCTAAAACAGAACCAAACCAAATCTACATCACATCTGAAGAAAGACCAAACCCGCACCCTATTTAGTACTGTTGTAATATATCCTTACTGACATGTTAATGAAGCCTAAATTGTAAAAGAAATGACTCACTCAAGTATCCTCAAACAGTCACGGTTCATATTTCTTGTTTTTAACACATTACAAATAACAGTGCTGACAGCTCACTAACACTCCCAAAAAAGTCACACTCTGATAAAACCAACTTAAATGTGATCTCACCATGTGACGAGCTGCTTCTCTGAGAAGCAGAAAACTTAACAAGATAAAAATACAACTTTGCAGTGCTTTGACAAACCAATTTTTATCATGTGACTAATTACATTTATGGAGCTTATTACCAAACATGTCAGGCAGTCTATACTAACGAATGTCGTCGCAGTAACAAATGGCCTAATTAATGTCAAACGTAATGTTTTTGGAAAATAATTTGCTGGGTACAATCTTTCTATGTGACAGCGCACCAGCCAACACAAAGACAATGACACACTTTTACTATCGATATATTTTTTAATAGAACAATTCATGTCATAAAATATTTACATGCCGAGACTGGGGGAGCCAGACAGCTAGGGGTGAGTGATGGGGCCATAACTGCCAAAACAGCATTTACCCCCTGATCAAAGGCGGGTGTCAGTACAGAGATGTCCGCTGCTTGTGAGGGAAACAAATGACATCATTACAGAAAGTCATAGAGCTGAGAGCGGAGAGGCGTGGAGAGTATCTGCGAGTGTGCACCCCCATTCCCCGAAGGGACCTTGCGGGGTTTGTATGACCCAGACACACATAAAGAGGAAATAAGTGGTTTTAGCTGAGTATCTATTACCTACAGACTTATATTTGAATTGGTACCAGTCTTAAATTTTGACACATCATTTTTTTAGAGGTCATATACAAGACTATGAGCACACGAGACCTGCGTTTCGGTTCAGGGAGGGCTTGACGTCGCACTTTACCCACTTTGTCAAATGATGTTTTAGTGGATTTTACATGTGTTACTATTATTTTTATATTCTCTTTATTAAAGGTTCAATATGGAGCTTTTCTGGTTGAAGTTCACCAGCTGTTTGTCTCTATAGTGATGTTATTATTCTGACTAAATGCATTGTTACTGTGAGCGGGGTCTCTCCACAGACCTGACCTGTAACTTGGCCTGGTAGTGTCACCTTCTTGTGGAGATACGTTTAATGCCGTGCTGTGGAACAATCTAATCAAAGCAATAACATCTCCACGGAGACAAGCAAGTGAAAGCCAGAAAAGTTAGTGTAAATTATTAAGAATTCAATAAGATTAAACCCATTGGATTATTACTGCACATTCAAATATCTCAATTGTGTCGGCTGAAATAATTGGCAAGTACCACTTTCCAGAGCGGCCAGTGTTAATGTCAAGCCCTGTTGATGTCCCTATACCAAAAGGTCACAGCTATCAGGGAGCATATACATAGCAGTTATAATTAGCATCAAGTGGAAATGGGCACACTGTTGTGATTGGTGCATTTGAAATCTAGGAAATGCCTGGAGATTTTAAATATCTAATATCAATTATGAATCTTAACCGTCCACTGGGGAGGACGGCTTCAGTACATCACATTAACATAAAGGCTATTCGGACACACTGTCACACTGCAGAAGACTGTGGAAAGAATATTTACAGTATAAATCATTTGTTCTTTTATATAACTAAATAGACATCAATTAGAACAAAGTACCATGTAAAAGTAAGTACCAACATTATGTACCATTTGTCACATTTGACTACAAAGCCTCATCTATTAAGGACTTTTAAATAAGATCAGATTATTATAGGAGTGTGTCTAGTATAACAAATAAAATAAAGATTTAACCACATTACACACACAGAGACAGTGCTGTGCAAGAGTTTTAGTTATGTGTGTGGGAGTTTTTTTTTCTTGTCAAGACAAAATGATTTGTTTTAGCGTAAGAATCAGAATTGTCTTAAGGATTCTGTACCATTAAAACACATGAAACAATGACCTTAAAGGCTGCAGTGAGAGATACAGATATCATGATTCAATGTAAAGGGAACTTAACTATAGAGGACTTTTGACATGTTTGCACAGCACTGACTTGGAGCAACACTGTGTTACATTAGTGGACCATGTATGTACAATTCGGAAATGAAGTTTATACATATATTGAGAAGCTTCAGACGAAAGTTAAACAGAAATAAAAACAAAATGAATGACTGTACATACAGTAACTGCCCGTACCATCTGAATTACCTTGTGCTTAAGTAAGGAATACAAGACTTCATATGTACCAAGAAAAGTTTCAGAGGGCATTTTCGGCATCTTATAAAAATAAAACCATAATAAAATACTAGTCACAGTAAATATGATACTTTCTGTACACAAACTTTAAGTGCACCTTTACAACTTTCAATAACATTTTTTGTAAAAACTCTAAAAACTTACAAAACTTCTATTACTTCTCAGTCTTTTACAATTAAAATGTTTTTTGAAAAAATAAATATGAACTTCACCAAAAGAAATTGCTGATTATAAAACACAGAAAAAGCTTCCATATGTTAAAGTACTGTTAACCACAAGCTGTTCCTCCGACCAACCACTGTATGCAAAGTGATAAACTGCTTCAGCAAAAGTAACTTTGCAACATTAAACTGTGAGTTCAGATACCATCACAATAACAGCCAAAAGGTGGGCTAAAACTATGCTAACGTCAGCAAATAATATGAGAATATAGCTATAAACTACAATACTATACTATACTACTACATTTCTATTCATTTAATAATGGCAACACATCTCAAGAGGTGCAAAAAAGTCATGTAAAATTCTAATTTATACCCTTCCATTCACATTTGATTGTGAATAAATACTTTATTATTTGTAAATGCTTTAATTCTTGGGGGTTGCAAAATCACTTGTATTAGTAGCTTTCCTTGTTCTAATACTTCAATATGCTTATCATCAGAATATATGGCACTGTTGTCTTCTTCAGGCACCGAGTGTGTCCTTCTCCAAACCTTTAAACCATGTTTGGTCATCATAGGCCAGTTTTAATTGTATATAATTGATCTTGTTCACAACCCAGGAGTTGCTCACGCGTCCGTGATATGTACTGTCAGATATAATGGTAAACCAAAGTGCACTGTTCCACATGATTGATGCCCAATGGCTGTACCGCACTTCATTTAACACTAGGCCATGGTAGTACCAGTGACATTCACCCTGGTTGATTAAATTAGTTGAATGGTAGATATGATAAACGTACCCTAGCTGTAAATCGGACACATACATTGATTATGAACCGCGTCCTGAACCGTTCTGCCTGCCTCTCAAGAGAGGTCATCAGCGCATCAATGAAAACTCAAAGTCGTGACATTTCTCTGCTCAATCCCAACTCTCCCACACTCTCGTAATGCGGCTCTGGTCTGGTGACCTCCGACCCCTCCGCTCCCATCATGCTCCTGTGCTCATCGTCAGAGCTGCTAGTCTTTGGGATGCGGATGGTCTCGTAGCCTGGGTCGTTGCTGTCCAAAACAGGGTCTTCCTCTAGGTGGAGCTGGTGAGGCAGAATGTCGTTAACAGTGGCGTACAGATCGCTAGAGGAAGAAGCAGGGACAAGGCCTTTGATTTCGGCAATGCTGCTGTAGTCGTGTTCTTTGTCGTCGTCATTTATAGAGCCGTTTGATTGGTTAACAGTAGAGTATACAGCAGACTGGAACAAAAAATAAGACAAAATGTTAATTCAAATTGTGCTATTCATTGAACTACGATAAGATCAGTCTGGAAATGGCTAGTTTTTGTGTGTTTGATGTCTCCCAGCTCAGTACATTCTTCTCTTTTTGGAGCTAAGAGTAAAAAGTGCTGCTGTCTAGGGACCAGGAATGACAGCTGAGGGAATAAGGGAGTTTAACGCACACTTACCTCATTGTCTGGCAAAATGTGGTTTTCGAACCCCGGTGCAGGAGACAGAGGGGAGTGTAACTGGGGAAGAAAGGAACAAAAAGATAGATTTAGATATGGCAAGCGCACAAATTCAGACATCCTCCAAGACTGCTGGCTACACGTGGAAGCAAGGTCATTCATTTACAGGCAAATTTTGAGCAACAGTGAACCATGTCTTTTTACATACAGATCCAAATAATTCAAATAAAAGGTTCTGGGTTCAATTCCCAGACTGTAAGGTGCCAAAGCTAGGACTAAACCGGGATCAAACTAGGACCAAACATGGACAAGTAGGAACGGTCCCTCTGGGTGCTCCGAGTTACCCTATCACTAAAACATGCACAATAGGGCCCCCTGTGACTCCCCTGTAAAAGAGATACTGAACACGTTTCTGATTAAATAAAGGAAAAATAAAAGTAAAAGTGGTTAGCCTTCAAACAAGGCCAAAAGCTGCTCCAACTACAAGAAATGATGTAGAAGAAAAAACACAAGTGACTGAATTTTGTTCTCAAATTTATGCCTCTTAACGTTCAAAGCAGCTGGGATGAATAAGAGATGATCATTGGATTTAAATTGAACACGCACTACAACGCGACAGAAACAGTTTATGTCAACATCCATCTTGGTGCATTATTGATAAGAATTCCGAGGTGTAATCTCCAATGGAAAACCTCTTTGAATTCCTTAAGAAAGCACTTGGAAACTAATCAATAAAACTGCAAGATTGTTCCCAGCCCTATGTAAAAGAACAGGCCTTTGCATCTGCCGCTTGAGCCTTGATACATACAAAGTTAATGTTGTATATAACCACCCATCCATTACTAAAATTATTGATTGGAAGTCGATAGGCGGTGACAGGAGAGCCGTGTTTTTTGCCCCGCTTTGTCCACTTGGCCTTATGATCAATGCAAAAGTCATTAATCAACAAAGCACAACTGACAACTGGACCAAACACCTCAGGAGTTTAACAAGAACCTCAATAACCCTGCCAGCGTTGACTAAAGACTTGATAGCACATGTATTTTTCATGTGTCTGGGAGAAAGGCAGTTCTCTCAGGCAGGTTTTCAAGAACAAAGAAAAGTGTATCAACGTAGGAAACTACTTCTGATGTATATACAGTATTATATATAGCAAAAACTATATCCAAAGCTAAGGGGCATCTCCAACAGTGGTAAAGACAGTACTAGACTTGGACTCAAACCTCAAGGTCTTCAGGTTCATGGATCCATTTCCACTGCACCTAAATCAATACATCTCACAATGAGAAAACACAGTTACACTTAAATGGTAAATGGCCACATTTTTATATGCCACTTTTCCACCTTCAAGGGACTCAAAGCACTTTACATTAAGGAATCCCTCACCCATTCACACACACATTCATACACCAGTGCACGCAGACAATGGGGGCGAGGAGGGTTGAGTGTCTTGTCCAAGGACACAGCGACAGTAATCATCTGTGGGAGTTGGAATTGCACCGCCAACCTGTGGGTCAGTGGATCTGAACGATCTACCAACGATGTTTCTTTTCAGGTTGAGAGCGGGATTCGAACCGCCGACCTTCAGATCAATGGACAAGCACACGGAGCTACACTTACAACTTGTTTTTGAAGTTGTTTGGTCTGTGCATGTTTATCATAGTACAGAATCTTGTCCTCTCTTTTGTAGATAAAAGCACCAAACTCATTTTTACTCAGTCCTTGGTTGGTGGCGCCAAGGTTAATGCTGATGAATTTAAAAAAAGCAAAAGCTGTTCACTTGTTCAGAGCTGTAGTTTCTAGTGTTTGTCAAGGGCAGAGTCCCACACAAGCTCCACAGTTACATATACAGATGAAAAACAGCGCTCACAAATCATCCATCAAACAGCACATCTGTACAAGCCTTATGCAGACACACGTTTCTTTGGCGTTTTTTCAGCACAAGTGAATCAATATCATTATATTTATGGAGAATGCGTGTTTGGAGAAATGATTACATTTATGGATTCGACACACACTTTGGAGCAGATATCGTTTTTTTTATATTGCCTTAATTAGCCGACCAATTAGACAAAGTGCCCGAGGAGTGGTCTCTATGGGCGGCGTGCACACAGGTGACTTGACCCCGCCCTGCAACTCCAAGTGTGTTTCTCAATATTTGTTTGCCTAATTTGCCGCCCACTTATTTTCGCCTCGAGTGCTGGCACAATTAAAAGTGGGATTTTCAATTACGTCGCCCAGCAGACAGCTAAGGTAATATGAGCGAACAAGTGGACACATGCAAGGTTTGAAATATCCAGTCTAGTCTTCAGGGCGAAATACCAGGCAGAAGTTTCAGTGTGTGCCACCCCCAAGCCTCGATAAAGGGATGATGCCAAATTGCAATACAAATGACTGCATCAATTATCAATACTATCTGGCTGGTAAAACATGTAGGGATGCTCTCAGTCTCAGCGCCTCAGTTGCCTCAGGGTAAACCAATCTGGGGCTCGTTAGAAGTGGTGGGTGATTCTAATGCTTGGCTGTGTTTTCATACGTGTTTTTCATAATGTTTTGTTATATTATTCTAAATGTATATGGTTCTTTATTGACCTTATTCTGCCCCTCCCACTTGTGCCTCTAAATGCTCCAAACCGCGATTTCTTAGTGGTGGCACTTCTGGTTAAGCGGAAATCCCCTTCAGTTAAATGGAGAATTTGGAGACGTTTCACTGTGTAAAATGTTCTAGGTTCATGTGACCAACAAGTCAACACTGCTCCGATTCTCTGGGAGGCTTTAAAACGGCTCTGTCGTCCGTATAGAACTTATTTGATGTCCAGATCGGTAGCCCTGTGCAAAATAAAACAACCCGAATGACGATGACGAACAGTAAGAGCAGAAACGTACTTTGATTTTTAAAGGCTCTTAAATTATAAACATGAAGATTGTCTTTGTCTGCCTTTTCCGTTCATCTGTCAATATTTACCTGCTATATTCGGGTTGGGTCATCATGCAAATTCTCTGACATCCAGTTATTTACTCTTAGAAAATGGCATTTAGTCAACAATCTCTGGCCACTTTCCCTTTACATCAACACATTACCTGAGTTAGTATAGCGGCAGCATGTGACCTGTGTGTTTATGTGTGAGATTATAGGATAGTGTTAATGTGTGTGTAGGACAGACAAAGACATGCAGGACTTTGACAGTAAGCAGATTACTGTCACGGTCACAAGATGGACGACTGAGGTGTCAAGGTGTCACTCACTCTGACGTCTGCCCAGACAATCTCATATTTAAATTCATAAACTTGCATTATCTACAGTTGCAGCAAGCGACTTCATAAACAACCCCGAGCGAGATTGTAGATAGGCTAAGAATGTAAAGCATGTGGAAGCCAACCTAAATTACGCCTCATAACTCAATACATATGCAGCTTATTAAATACACTGTCATAGCCTTCATTGATATGGGGCTGTGAAAAATAGGCACAAATGCATAGGCTCATTACATTAGAAAGGGTGATCAAAGCTGACCTTTGCAACCTTCCAAAATATTGGAAATTTCAACTCAATTAAGGCATTATGGATGGATCTATATATTCCTTTGCACAGCAGATAAAACTATTATTCAATATGCAGAGGTCATTTGGAAAAATAAAAACATCATCTGTGTGTGAAGCATTTTGACGGCTGAGGAATTATATCAGGAACCAAATAGATATGGTCTAAATCTCAAAAATAGAATTTATTAAACGGTGCATTATGGGATTTTTGCACTGATGTGACCTTAACTTAGCTACTTGTCAAATAAGTATTGGATAAGGCAAGTGTGTACCACATGAAGTATACAGTATTTAAATGTAGATCACAGCAGCTCTGGCAGAGGCTCAACTGTGCTGACACGTGGAATATCTGTGCTGTACCTGGCTCTGTCCCCTGTGGATTTCCCAGCAGCCCAATGGCGAGGTCAAATTCATTTCCTGCACGGCACATTAGAGAAGCCCACAGGCGACACACGCCGTCACATGATTGCAAACAAGTGTTACCTCGTTTATGACTGTATGGTAAATCTATATGTGCCCAGAATACATCAGAGGCGAGCGCCAATGAAGCATGTTTACTATATGTGACATTTACAGTACATTTGCACATTTTAACTGTACTTTTACTACAACATAGGTCTTTTTGGCATTATTACCTTATATGCAACACAGCGAAGGGGGAGGAAATGTGCTAAAGTGTGTCTTCTTGTGTTTTGCTTTGTTATTGTTTTTTATAAATGAGATTTGTTTTAATTTGTGTCAACAGAATAAATCCTTAGTGGTGGCGACCAGTTAGGACACAGTTAACAAATAAAAAAGTAAATTATGAATCAGGGTAGCAGAAACTATCCAGCTTTGAACATAACGTGTATATATTTGTTGTCCCTTTGTTTTGTGTAAGGCTACCCGCATATTACAATACTCAATTTTTGCTTACTCGCCCCACATGGGACAAAAAGGTCACAGAAAAAAACACTGCATATGTATAGGAGAAAAAACTGTTCTTTGTCTTTATGAGAAACATTTACCGAGCCTATACCTGAGGGAATTACAAGATTTACATAGAAGGAGAGTGCGTGTATGGATGAGGCCAAAAGAGAGTTACCATAGCTTATATCATCCATCATAGAGCCAGACTAACTGTCATGGTGATGGTGGCCAGCTGGTCTCCTCTCCGTCCTGTCACACACACACACACACATACACACACATTAAAACATAACACACGTGGCTGGTTTTGACAAGACAAATCACCCGGCGACTACTGGTCGTACCACGGGCGTAAACCGCGGGGAGTGCACCACCATTCGGAGTTAACCTTAAATCAGCCTGGGGGAGCCTCTATATGTAAAGATGTATGTAAACACGCAGGTCTGTGTACATGGGGGATGGAGGAAAATACAAGAAAACAGAATTACTGCTGACTAGACATACCACCATGTCTGCTTTATATGAGAGTCCATTTATTTTGGTGTATAATGTTATTCGTCTGACGGGTGTTGCACGAGGGAAAGGTAATGTAGGGAATTTCATCATAGGCGGCAGGTCAGATGAGGCTGGACACACCGGCTGCTCAAATGAACTGTACTGATTAACTAATTGGCTTCAGCGGTGGAGACAAAAGGAAAGAGGGATGAGAGGGGAAGAAAGCGAGCGGAGGAGAAGACAAAGGAAGAAACAACAAAGCAGGCCAAGAATGAATGGACTTGTAAATGCATAATGGACCTACAGTATATTGTAGTGCACAGTAGGGAGACACTGGCAAAGGGCTATAGGATAAACTGAATATACTGTATAATATATCTATAGGCGTCTCACGGGATGTATTACTTAGTAATGGTGTCATATTACGCTCTTTGTAAGTCTTCAATAAAGGTCTCAGTGCAGTTCTCTATGTATCAAATGGCATAATTATAGGATAATGGACTGATATGGACAACATTCAAATATGGGTCAATTATACTACTAGGATAATAAGAGATGGGATCTTGTTCAGAAAAATGTCTGTTTCATTTACTGACAGTGTAATAATACCTCAGACTTATATAGTGTCTTTCAAGAAACTAAAAGCACTTTACGTCGCATTATTAATTCAGTCTATACTAAATAATGGTAAGCTGCCAATGTAGCCACAGCTGCAGTGTAGTAGACTGATGGAAGTGCCATTGGCCTCTTCGCCCACCACCAATCACTCACTTACTACACTGATACAGAAGCAAGGTGGGTGAAGTGTCTTGCCCAAGGCCACAAAGGCAGCGTGCACTAAAGCCACAGCCACTTGGCAGTGGCTATGGTAACTGGCTTAGCTTCTTAGATCAGAAGAGATTGGGCATTGTCCAGGTGGTGTGGACTTCTTTTACCACACTTTGATGTTCCTTCTGACTGCCCTAACCGTGGGTCCTTTAACACACAGGTCTATAGCTATTAACCCACCTCTGAACATGTCGAACCCATGCAGTGGAAAAGAGGCTCATATATTGGTTCTTTTTCTCTTGTTAATATCGTGAACACTTTACATTTGCACACTTTACTACAGTGTTTAAGAAAATTATATATTTGTGATTTTTATTACGCAGTCCTTTATTCCTGTTACTTCTTGTCATTTTCCTGTACTGAACACATTACAAGCCAAAGCAATATAAATACTTACTGGATTCTTTAGCCACTCTCTCGACTATCTCACTTTACAGTCCCTGATAATAATTTGAATGTCTGTCTTTGGTGTCTTGCTCCTTGCAGTACTTGGGCCCAGCCTTCTATCTGCTTCATCTATTAGCACGGCTCTCTCCTCACTCCATCCCTATTGTCAGTCCCCTCTTCACTCCCACACTCGCTCCTCTTACACTCCAAATTGTACCCTCCTCGAACTGTCAGTCTCCCGGAAGCGGCGCAGGGCTAATGTGTGGGAGAGATGTCAGCCTGTGTTTTTGTCCACCATCCAGTTGAGTTTTACAGCACCCGGTGACCTATAGCAGACTAGGTTCATTTACAGTGAGGACAACATAATGGACTACAAGCTAAAGCATATTACACCTTACATGCTCACGTTAAATTACCTCGTTTTAAAACCAGCCTAGCCTGACTGTATGGTCAGAGATTAATGTATATTTTAAATGTGCAAATCACTAATGGAGGGAAGGAGTTCAAGTTCTTAGAGCCAAAAATTTTAACATATGGCGAAAAATTTGCTCCTGAACTTGAGTAGACCTGGTTGCAGTGTTATCAATACTATTCTTATCTGAGTATATTCCATTCAGTTTATTTATATAGCACACTTAAAAACAACTTCTGCTGACCAAAGTGATTCACATAAAAAGTCAACAAAACACAAAAATACAGATAATCTTGGTGTTTTAATGCTCTTTGCCTGTCTAGCTAGTATTAAATGACAGGGAGTCTAGCCTTAAACAGCGTTAAAGACTGCGGGGATGTGACAGGCAGAGGGCTGCAGCAACTCCCCCAAACAAAGAAAACCCATAGAGTGCAGACATCCAAACACAATCAACACAACACGTGTACATGTCCAGGTATGTTTAAAGAAACTACGATGTGACTGCGATCATTATGCCACTTGTAGGGGAGGGTGATATAGATAAAATTAATATCTATTATATATTTTTGTAGTGGCCCGAAAATAGACGATATTATGTCAGTCCAATAGAAATGTGCTAAAATATGTCTTTAAATGTGTTGGCTGAGGTTTAAGTATTAGCCAAATCCAGTCAAATATGAAAATACCGTAAAACTATCCTAAAATGCAGACCCCATACCCTTATTTGGAAGTAAACTACTTTTTTTTTTTAAATTTATTTATTTTTTTAACTTTTTTCATTTTAAAATCAGCTCTTTTTGGAAGCATTTAGAAATATTTTTTATTGTAAATGAACAGCCTGAAGTGGCAGCAGTGAGTCAAACATCCCAGGTAGGGTACAATAGCGCTCGTGATCGATTAAATAATCTGTGTGTTTTTGGAAATAATTTCGATGATATATATGCCGTGTACTAACTGATCAAACCAGAGCTTACATGCACACACAATATTTCCTAAAGCAGATACCAGTAATTCCACCTGTCATCACATTAGTTATTTTATATAACCCTCTCTCACACAATGGATGCTCACCACAACATGGTTATCAATAAGAGCAGAGTTAAGCTACATTAGAGCTGTATGCAATCTATTCTAACAGGATTACGGTGTGCACTAAAAGACAACTGGACAAATCAGCCTGGGCACAGCCATTAAAGAAGCTCTCAGGGGCGACGAAGCTTTTATGGCAATTTTTCAATGCCAAGTACCAAAGACCTTTGTTTCACTCTTGTTTTGCTAAGATGCTAAGATGCTACTCCAAAACAACAACATTCATCATAGGTAAGAGTGTGGCAACATCTGATTCACATTAATGTTACAGTATGAAACGTGTGGCATGGACGGTAAAGATTTCTGAGGCACTAGGCGACCATCTTGGACAACCATCCACTCAGGTCTATTTACTGAGAAGACTTTTATTTTTGAATGAATGTAAACCACGATCTCATTATCTTCAAGCTGTGAAACAATAAGACAGTTACCAATGTTTGTATGTTTATTATTGCTAACGAACGCGGGAAGTAATGCTATTAAGTGCTAATTAATTACTGCCTAATTATATACGTGTGGACTGAGGTGATGATGATGCAGTTATGGTGGAAAAGACGTAGCATGCTTTATATTCATTAAACTACTTTCCTCCTTGGTGATGTTATTGTTTTGCCTAGAATGCTCCACAGTATGGCATTACACTTATGGAGACGTGTAGGTGATGTCACCAGTCCAAGTTCCATGTGTGGAGAGGCAACCACGCACGCTTACATAAAAAAGCACGTTTTTAAAGCAGATTTACTATACCATACCGTTTTCTTCCACTTTATCTGGGGCTGGGTTGTGGAGGCAGCAGTCTGAGCAGGGAGGCCCAAACTTCCCTTTCTACACACACTTCCTCCAGCTCTTCCGGTGGAATCCCGTTCCCAGGTCAGCCGAGAGACATAGTCCCTCCAGCGTGTCCTGGGTTGCTGCCCCCTGCTCAGCTGGCTCCTCTCGAGGTGGAGGAGCAGCAGCTCTACTCTGAGCTCCTCCCGTGTGACTGAGCTTCTCACCTATCTCTAAGGCTGCGCCTAGCCACGCTACAAAGGAAGCTCATTTTGACCGCTTGGATCCGCAATCTTGTCCTTTCGGTCACTGCCCAAAGCTCATGACCATAGGTCATGTTCCTTCTGCTGTTTTAGATGAATGTTGCGATTTAAAATGTGCAAATTATACTGCCTGGCCAAAAAAAAAGACACCACCTGGTTTAAATAATTTCAGCAACAGTCTGTGCTCAAAGAATGAGGTCAGCTGACCACCTGAATATACTGAATGACCAGGTTATTCCATCAATGGATTTTTTCTTCTCTGATGACACGGGCATATTCCAAGATGACAGTGCCAGGATTCATCGGGCTCAAATTGTGAAAGAGTGGTTCAGGAGCATGAGACATCATTTTCACACATGGATTGGCCACCACAGAGTAACATTGCAGAGGCTTATCGAAACAATGCCACAGCGAATGCTGTAATCAAAGCTAAAGGTGGTCCAACGAAATATCAGAGTGTGTGACCTTTTTTTTTGGTGGCGACTTTTTTTTTGGCCAGGCAGTGTATAACATAATGATCCACGGGTTTTATAGATTATAACTATATAGCAGGCTCAAGGACAACAGGTCTTCTTTAAGGTATCAGAAGTTAAATAAATGCTAGATAGATCCATTTAATACAATACTGTGGAACTTTCCAGGCAAAACAATAACAGCAAACCATGGGGCTATGTAGGTGGCAGGCCCCAATCATAAAAACACAGTGCAACTTTATATATATTCCTTTTTTTCTTTTTTTAAAATAATCTAGACATGAAAATTGGTTCAGTTGTTCCTTACTCATATTTTAGGCCTCTCTTATTTCAATACACATAGCTCCTTCGTGGACATAAATTATACTTTCTCTAGGTCAGCTACAGGCGTGACCATGCATACATAGCCTCACCTCTCCATTGTGTTGCCCCGCCCCCATCAGCCCGTTGACCACTACAGGCTGGTTATCGTTCTCATCCAGGACCTTCTCTGGGACTGGTGGGGGTAGATCTTCCTCCTCTTTTTGGACAGGAGCGGTCACATGGTTATCCGAGCGCCTCTTGGCCTCCATATCGGCGCTGTGCCGGCTCTTCTTCCTCAGGTCCACAGAGGCGTACTCCACCCCCGTGCACAGGGGCCCCCGCTCTGGGGTGCAGGGGCTGGGGTGTCCGTTGAGGAGAAGGTTGGTGGGGGGAGGGGGGTGTGGGGGCTCGTCCCGGGTCAAATGAGTTGTACCATTGGGGATTCCCAGCTGAAGGGGAGGCTCTTTGAGTTCTTTGACCGTTTCGTAAAGTGAGTCCTCCACACTGACGTCTCTGGAGGTGGGCGCTATCTCCTTCACAACCTGAGAGCGAGACAGGAAATAATCACTCTATTGTGTTTAGTTGTACCATCCTCTCTGCTGCAGTTTCTGTCTACGTGGGTTATTTCTGGACACTTTACAGTTATTTAATATAGAGTCTAACTTTATTTTTCTTTGTTAGTTCAAATCTAGTTTAGTCAATGAATATATTTTATCTAAGGAACTTAAAATGAGAAACCTGAAAGGATAAAAAGATATTACATGAAAAATAGATAAAGTTGACAGCTGGGGCAGTACCTCACTGAAACACATAGTGCATATTTTATTTCTCAAAGTGAGCCAATATACCACCTTTGCTCAATAAACTAATTGATTTTTTTTTTTATTCTTCCACCCAGTAATTCCAGAGCCCCACAGTAAATTAAGTAATCCACTTAAATACAGAGCTGTGCAGATGTGCTGATGTGGGCATCAGGGCTGACCTCATAGGTGCTGTCCCCAGAGGCCGGAGGTCCATCCCCGATAAGGGCACTGGTGGGAGGGATGCTGGGCAGCTCCCGGTCCTGGGGACACTTGGAGGACCTGAGCTCTGATTGGCTGGAGAGCAGTTCCTCTGAGGGCTGGGGACTAAGATCCTGTGTGTCTGTCAGAACTGGAGGAGAAAGGAATATATGGTTATTATGGGCAAGAGAGGCTTTAAGACTACTGTTTAATTTAGTCCATTTAAGTGTGACACCATTGCTTCATAAGGCTGTATTGCAGTTTGCACTGATCAGGCATAACATTATGACCACACGGCTATAGGCAGAACCACTTATTTTACCAACACAACTTTGCTCTGGTAAAACTCAGTCCTTATCCTTAATAATTTGTCTGGCTTCTAACATTGGCTCTGAGACAACATTTGCAATTTCCTGACAGTCCAATACATCTCACCCCCAACAGGTGAGAATATAATGTGTTTTTCACTCCGTCTGACCAAGGTCATCATGTTATGCTAGATTTGTGTAAATATTTTTCCTAAATAGGCAAAAACATCTCCCGAACCTTGCAGCCTTATGAACAGTGTTGCTCAGAGCACTCACTTGTACCGCTTGTTAGAGGTCCATTGTGTGAGCTGCTGACCCCTATGTCTGTGGCTGGACTGTCTGCTGATTGGCTGATAGTGTCCCGCTCTGACACCTGCAACAGAGTACACAAAGAATGCTTTTTTCAGTTATATTTTTCTTTCATTTCAGAGTTGCTTCTGTGCCTTTCTTCCTGTTCCTTCCATTGAAATTAGACTCTCATCTCATTATAGTGTGTATTATGTATGCTTAATTAAACTTTGGGTCATTTTACTTCTAGCACAAGAAATCCTTGAGTTCTTCAGTTTCCATTAAAAATAGCTGTAGTTTATTTCTATGCTTATAGCTAGGAAACAAACATAAAACCTACATATAACATATAGTTGGTATATCATAAAATATAGCCACATTGTGACTGTATGTCCCCACACCCCCCGGTAAAGACTTGATAATCAAGTTAAAGACCTCTTTGTTCAAGGCAAGACTGTTGTTTTTCTCCTGAGAATGGTCAGTTAGCGCCGAAACGGCAGCTCCACAACTCCACCTAGTGGCCACTTCTGCTCATGTCTTTCATAATCAGTGATGTAATCTTTTAACTATTTTGGAACCTTTTCTTTTTTAAGGAGAGATTATGCAAAACATATAAATCTGATAAAAATAACTCTCACTTACACAATAAGTTATGCTAAGCTCTATGATAGATATGATTTGTTCTTTTATTGTTGTTACATGAACATAGGAGCGACTGTGAAATACATTAGGGGTCAATATTCCCATCCACAAAGACAAAACCCCCATTTAACCTGTCAACCTGTGACACTGTCCATCTTTTGAATGGGCCTGCCCCGCTACTGTCCGAACACCTTTGAATCGCCTCAGAGCTAAAAGGTTACAAGGAACTATCCATCACGCTCTATGAGTCTGTGAGGACTCTGCAGCGAGGAAGGCGCAGACACAGTGTGAGACAGTAAGTGGATGCCAGATAGTGCCTGAAAGGTCCTTATTTGTCACCCTTAAATGTTGCTTTATAACTGAAGAATTAGCATTATAGCAGTTTATAATTGCAAGAGAAGGCCTTGAGTTTACTGCGGTATGAAAAAAGAAGAGCAACAGTGTTCGTGAATAGACTTTGTGTTTGTGTGTGTTTGAATCAAGGCACAAGGGGTTACAAAACAGTCCCAAGCTCAAATAACTGGAGAGGAAGTAATGTCTGGAAAATACCGGATCAATATGTAAATCACTACCCTCTCTGAGACTGAGACCATCTCAAAATGCAAAAGTCCGAACAAAGACAAATCTAGTTTTATATTGTTCAATGAGGCCATGAGGTCAGAGGAAGTTCATAGTAGGTTTTGGTTTTCAGTAACTTACTCCCCCATTCACAAGGTTTTCCTGATCCCCCACGGAATGGCCAGAGACTGTTTTCTTCTGCCTAAAACACAAAAGACAAAACCAGCAGCGTTACCAGCCACAAACAGATGGCCACAATATCACAGAACTTGGTGAACACAAACATTTCCAACCAGTATTTGGTATTAGAAAACGCTACTACTGTTCTTCATCAGAGTAATATTAATGAGAAAGGATGGTCATTTTACCTCGACCGTATACATTTAATCTTACAGGTAAAACATCAGTTACATTTAATCTGTTTTTGTATTGCTTTGTCCAGTATCCCTGTAGCACTTGGGTCAACTTTGTTATTTTAAATGTGTGCTATATAAATAAAGTTGCAGTTGGCGTAGAAATGTTAATGTACTTAAGTGCTGCAACTGTCTGATTTCAATCTAAAGGCTATTTCTTTCTATGTTTGGACAGTAAATGCCTTTGAGGGCTTTAAAGATGCAACGCCTTAAAAGTAGCACAGCAGTAGCATAACAAATGTTCTTTTAACTGCTAAATCGGTGACACGTGACACTTGTAGTCGGGATATGACTCATCAGATGCCCACTGTCACCACACCTATTTACTCCAACCACTCTTTTGTGGCCTCTCAGGTTCTGGAATATTTTCTCCAGTGCCACACAGACCATTTCCTTCAGTAGGAGATCATATTTAGACATAATGCCAGGAAACATACGAGCTGCTCTCCAGGCTATTCAAACAGTTCAAAGCCTTTTCTCAGAAATACAGACCAGTGATTAGAATAACTCACCACTTACACCACTACTATATACTACACTATAAGCATACTAACATTTACACACAAACACAGTAATAGAATATTTGGTCTTTTTTTGCATGATTATTACTTGAAAATGGAACCAAACGATGATGATTTGATAAAACTCAAAATTTTAATTAAATGTAATATTATAAGGATTCAACTAAAAGTACAAACAAGTCTATTATTGCAAGTTGAGGATGCTACAGACTTTCCTGTAAACACGATTTGCCAGTAAACAATTAGCTGGTTACTAATCCTTATGTAATACTAAGTTTACAGTGTGGGCGTTCCCAGTGGGATGACTATCTCACCCTTGGCAGCTGGCACAGAGCAGCAAAAACACAGACACCAGCAGTAGAACGGTGAGTCCGCTGAGGGTACAGACCAGGACGATCTGCTCACTGCCCACCAGGACCCCCA
>KN484285.1:0-43385 GCA_000787095.1 Periophthalmodon schlosseri | reverse complement strand
GGGGAAATAAGGCAGCTGATTTGTCTCTTATTAACGTTCATATCTTGAGTTATGGACACAATAGCGAAATAAAAATACCAGGATCACGTAGAGCGGGTCAATATGAACAATTTAAGACCAAAATGACAGCAGCGTTTACAGAGAGAGACAGTTTTTTAATGTAAAGTGAATTGGAGCCAGAGTCGATGGAGCCGGAAGAGCAGCCCATGTTCACTTCCTATTTGGAACGCGACGGCTAGCAGGTTAGCTATGTCCATTTATATCTACAGCTTATGCTAACCACACACATTGTTAAACACTAAATAGAAAATTGACATGCTTAACAAGGCTGATATGATTTGGGAACATGGACGGCGCTGGGGGGACATGGGGACCTCTGCTCTGTGTCCCCGGCCTGTTCTGTGCACTGATTGGCTGCCTTGGCCGTCTGTCAAACTGGCTTTTCTCTTTCTTTGTTTGATGCTGGCTCTCTTTCTCCGTGGTGTCATTGGTTGTTTTTGTTCAGCTGGCGTATGATTGGCCTTATGTAGAAAGTGGGCGGGAGGATTGCGCAACCCCGCGGTGTTTACAACAGTCACGCAGCACAGAGACGAAAATGCGATCTGACCATGGATCAAACAAAAATGCATCTTATACATAATTTATACAATGTTCTGTGATCTCTGCATGAAATACTGGGCACAAAAGGGCAGATGGACAGGAATAAAGACACATTTGAGATGTGATGCAAAACAAAGTAAGTTTCTAATCTAGTAGAAGCGATGGCAGCATGAAAACAACAGCAGCATCTGAACGTTCAAAGGAAGTTAGAAGTTTCCCAGTCACAACAAAGTAATAAATCCCAAGTATACTCCAAAACTCTTAAATGAGATGACAACTGAAACAATAATCTAGGAACTGGTGATACTATTGTGAAGTATGAGATCTACAGGAAGCAGTAAGTGAAATCCAACTCTTAAAAGACAACTATGCCGTCTACATGTGTCTTTGGTAGGTCTGGTTTAGCTCAGTTCATGTCCGCAGAGGCACCCCAGCCCCCCGCTAACCATAAACACCAAAGCCCTCTCTCCCGTCATTAATTCTGTGTAGCGCTCTGACCTTCATCCAGATCCACTGAGGCTGTTAGCATGCTAGCCCCAATATGTAAACATGAGTGTGTGTGGGTGTGTGTGTGTGTGTGAAATTGGTAAGTACAATGTGCCTTAAGTTAATAGCATCGCAGCCCATGGGAGAGGGGCACTTCCTGTCTTCCACGCTACATGTGACCCCAGCCTTTAAAATGGCCTGCAGATGTTTTTCCAAAGAACCACAAGTCATCTGGAAATGGCTGTAGTTAAAATGCAAAGCTAATTGAGACCCAGTGACCTCTGGCGTTCTCTCATTAGGGCCTAATGAATGCTATCAATTTAGAGTTGCATTACTTAAAGGTCAAGCTTCTTGCGTGTATTAATAATAAGTAATCATAGAAAGACGCAGTGTAAATCTGTTGGCTAATTGAAACACATGAATTTAAGTATAGCCGAAAGGGTCATAAGCCAGTGCCAGTAAGAAGCCTGAATAACTGGGATTAAGATCAGGATGGTAACAGAAAACTGCACATATCTGAACACAATACAAAGTCTGTTGGGCAAATCAGGTTCATTTGTTCAAACTTTGGCTATGTTTATTTGCCAGATGGATTCGAAATGATAGGCCACATGTGCATGGATGAGGTTAGTAGACTAGCATCATAAAAACACAGTTTGGGGTGTTGTTGGAGGATTACAGAAGTCCCAAGATATGTATTATTTAAGACTAAAGGAAAGGGTATAATCAGAAAGGGCATCCAGTATAAAACCCAATTTGGACACGCTGCAATGCAAAAAGCAATGTATTCAGGCTAGAAGGCAGTTTGAAAATAGCGAGGCTGGTGCACTGTACAGCTCTATTCTTTTGTTGCCTTTTTGTTCTTCGAAACTCTCCTCTGTCGCCCATAGTCTGCATCTCATTTCTCCCCTCGCACTTAAACTATTTTATTAGGGTCCCTGGCTGGCCCTGGGCGATGGCTGAGGCTCTGCTGCTGCTGCGCATTTAAATCATTAGGGCCGACTTTTCTGAGGAGGCCTGTTCAGCTCTGCTCCACAGCACCCATCTGTCCAAGGCTTTGAAAACTTTGCAATTTCACTTCACTTTTCAGACTTATGTCCATTTTGATCATGGTACATTTGTTCTCATCAGTATTTCACATGCACTCCCCACCAAAAACAGGAAGTAATTCTCTGGTGTTAGGCGGTGGTTTTGAAAAGCTGTCAGTCCCTCCCAAAACCATAACAGCTGCTGTAACAACTGCCCCATTAATATGACATGACTAACTTCTCTGATCATTTTTTTTTAACCACACTGCCTCTAGCAAAAGCAAAAGCGGAAGAAAAGATTAAAATAACTAAATAATCATCCAAGCACCATGAGGTACAGGCCAAAATACTCACTGTGCCAGTTCCAAGCCAGTTAAGGTTAAGACTAGATATAGTAAAGACAAAGTTTACCTATACAAACCACTCACCAATTTAATAAGCAGAGAAATGCCAATTAAAACTAAATTTTCTTCACACAAGTCAGGTATTAATAGTTTCCATCATTTGGTAAACATGACAAGATTACAAAAAGCCAACCCCAATCTGTACAAAACACATCATTTGTCAAGTGCTGGGGGGAAAATCATAGCCCCCATTGTATTAGCTTTGTGACAGCGCTGCCACTCATCGATGAATAAACCCCAAAACAAAAGTGACTTGTGTAAATGTGCAGCCAAGCTATTTTTCGCAGTCAAACAAACCAGTGAGGCGTGCCATCCAAATATGTAAATGAAACAGCCGCAGCACATGAACAAACTGACACAGACACTTTTGTAGGGATTTCAGCGCTGCCACTCACACAGTCAGTGACCTTCTTGGTAAACACTGATGCTGGGACTGAACTGCTGAACTCTGGGATTTGTAGGATGAGGAACAGTGCAGCCGAGAGAGACACAAAGGATGCATACATGGGTATCAGAGTGGGCTTTGTCCTACTTCACTCCTGATTTGACTCGAGGAGTAGAAAAACGAACACGTTTTCATAACGGAAATCGCCTATAATGCAAATGGATTGTTGAAAGTCCCATATTATGCTAATCAAGGTTTATCTGTATTGACGTAAAGGCTCATATGACCTTTTCTGAGATATTATTATGAAATTATATCCAAAAAAAAACCATACGCACTAATATTTGTGAAATTTGTATTATTTTCTACTTGCTACAGATTAAGAAAAACATGCCATACTAGACTTGACAGTGTTTTATAAATTCTTAGACCTAACCTCAAAAACCCAACCCCAATCTGTACAAAACACATCATTTGTCAAGTGCTTGGGGAAAAATCATAGTCCCCATTGTATTAGTTTTGTGAAAACGCTGCCACTCATCCATGAATAAACCCCAAAACAACCTGAATGTTCCCCGCCACTTCACCGAGCTCACGCGATACGTGCAGATTTGGTTCAACCGTAAAAGCGTGCCTATGTTTGGAGGGGTCACGTTTGAGTAAATGATAACGATAACAGGTTTTTAAATGATATTACTCAGCAGTGATTACTTACCAGCTTTTGACACCTGTTATAACAATAATTAATGTTTACAGGAAACTTAAAACCAACTCGCAACAGTTGCTAGATGTGTAAATATTCAACAACTACTGGATGAATGCATAATTTCTTTTTTTAATTATTCGCCTTCTTGCTCTGAGACACAAAACATGAATATCCCTAATGTGATTAAACAGAATATATTTACTTAGAGCAGTGAAAGTGCGCGTGCATATTATCCCTCCATCACTGTCACCTTGAGATACAGATTAGCATAGAGTGAATGAGGAGAGCATCATTATTCACCGGCTTTTGCCTTTATGCCTGTGAATAGTTGCTGAGATAAAGGGATTATGAGGCTGGATAGAATGTCGCGGGTGCATATTAGCAACAAATCCATAGTGGTAATTCATCGGCACGGCTAAGCTAAAGCTAATGAGATGCAACAGATGCCCCAAGATGCATAGCCCTAGTAAGTGAGCACAGATGAGGTCAGAAACACACTTTTTCACACAATGATCCAAATGGCCTCTTCTTCAGCCACACCCCAAAGCTGTTAAAGGCCACACAAAGCTGGAAAAGGGACATTTCATTTATCTCCCTGCGGGACATGAGCCGATTGGACAATGGAGGACACTGGGCCCAAGGGAAATACGGGGCTGAACCAGATTGGGAAAATGTGTGATGTGTCATGTGACGAGAGCCATGTAGGATATTGAGAAATTATTGTCATGAATATACAGTTGAAACCCACATACACTACATAAAAAGACACACTTTTTCTCACTGTCTGACATGAAATCATAAGAAAGTAATGAAAAATTGTCTGAAATTATTATTATTCTGGCATTTAGCAAATAGACATAATTTTGGTAATCCTAATTGACCCAAAACAGGAAAAGTCTGATTTCATGCCTGACAGTGAGAAAAAAAAGCGTATGCATTGTTTTATATAGTGTATGTAGACTTCTGGTTTCAACTGTAGTACCATTTTTATTTATGAATGCCATACTGTGGAACATTCCAGGCAAAGCAGTAACATCTCCATGGAGACGAGGGGTTAGCGTACCCTACATCAGAAAAGCTCTATAGTTCACCTTTAAGTGACACATTTTGTAGGTAGCTGTTCAGACGTTTTGTTTTGCCAATTTTGAGATTATTTGTGCAGCTTTGGAATTACTAGAGGAGGAAGTTGCTACATCCATGTGACCGTGCACAGAACAGCACGAGAAATGAAAATGTCATGACTCTAAAAGGGTCCAACCACAGCAGTGTCGAGGCTATTAGGAGCCTAACAGGCCAAGAGGCAGGGGGCAGAGCAATTTGGACCTGTCGATAACGAGCCACAGCCACAGCCAAGCTTAAGGGGAGTGCCTCTCTAATGGAGGACGAATATTTGACAAACACAGAGGAACCGCAGGGAGACACAGAGCAGAAGCTGAAAACGGAGAATTGAAAGTATTACAGAGGCTTTTGTTTTGACCTTTTAGAGGCATTCAGACGGTCATGGCAGTACAAAATAGTTCACAGTGGGGAAGGCCGATTAGGCCTGTCACGATAATGACTATATCGACTTATGGTTCAATATATGAAAGCTGGAACAATATATTTGTGGTCTTAATATTTATGGTGTGTACTTTTTATTTACAATAGTGGGGATATTTTTGACATTTTGATCTATTGAGGTGATATTTGAGCTGTGGAGGGTTGAATAAATAACTTCCATGGCAAATTATTGGTTCCTTCGGCCATTTATTTTGTTACTCTGTCTTACTGGGATTATCTTGCTTGGAGTGGAATGAAGTAGTTTCAATATTATCGTTTATCACAATATTTCTTTGTAGCAACATATCGTGCTTCAAAACGTGTTATCGTGACAGGCCTAAAGGCGATATTAACAAAACGACATGCAAATTATAGTTTTTGGAGTATCTTGATAACAGTATTCAGATGATATTATGTCAATCCTACAGAAAGTTGCCTTAAAAAAGTTTCAGGTAAATGGGAAATGACTATAAAATGACTCACAAGTACAGAAATTACTGTCACAGCACAATACACATGTTAACTGTTTCATTCCGTTTCAACAATAATGACTGTAGCGTTTGAGTGTTTTAGATCAGACTAGAAACAATTACTTCCTGTATGGTTTTCTTGGTTAGAGACGAGTCGATTGCGTCTTTCATAATTACCAACATGAGCTTTTTAAAACTGTTAACCTTATTTGCAGTCTCGCAATTTTCTGTATAAGGCTATTCCAAATTATTAGGAGTATTAAGTCTTTATAACAAAGAATAGTGTGACAATGATGTTCAAACCAGCGGAGTAAAATATTCAACCATTTCTTCCTCTTCCTGTCCCTGTAGCAGCTCGGTCTATTCCAGATATGCAACCTGTCGCCAAGCTCGTAACGATATGGTAAAATATGGAAGCCTGCAGGAACATAAAGGGCACATCTCCAATCAGACGGAGCAGCTGGGGCAGGTCTGTGAGGGTGCATGTGGTGGTTGGGGGGTGGCAGCCAAAGACATACACATACATAAATGGTACTGGGGTAGAGGACACTCAAAAACACGGCAGCGTGATGATAGTAATCTGAAGGGTGCTGATTCAATCCGCCGGGTGCACGGCTCTGGAAGACTGCACAAAGAGCGCACAGATTTGTATCATTTGATTTGTCATTTCACAACACTGGGATTATTCTATTGAGCAAATAGTGAGGTGTCATATGAGCAGAGATGTATGGCAGAGACAACAATAAATGCTTAGGAAAATAGTAGTATTTGTGAAGTGAATTTTGTATGTCTGGGCGGTTATAAGCAGCACTATAATTCTGTCCCACTATAGCTACTTGGCCAGTTGAATTTGATGCATATTCTTATAACTTACTATTTTAGTTAGATTTGATCCCTGTCCAGATAGAATCCATTTTCAACAGAGATTATTTCATATCTTATAACAAATTATTCACCACACCATTATAAATACTGGTGGCTAACTGTGTTGAGTTAAACTTCTAATTGGCCAGTAAGTTCTGAAAAAGACAAACCTCTCTGGCAGAGGCTTAAAGTCAAGTGTCTAAATGCTCTATATCCAGTCCATGGAGTGATGAAAAATTGTGCTGCCATAGCAATTATCAAAGAAAAGTACTCAAAATTGCGACTACAAAGGAAGACAGAACCCTTCCCATGAATATTCCAACATATTTAAAAGTACCACATAGATCATTAAGTATTTCAAATCCATAATACACAACTGAGTACTCTTGACTGATTCAATTTCATATTTTCTGAAGCATATCCAAAGCAGCGCTGACAACTGTTGTACATCAGAAGTGTACATTTGCATAGCTAAATCTGTTTCGCTACGCACCTAGAACACGTTTTTTAATATATGTGGTGTATTTTCACATTGCTGGATAAACCGTCAGACTGTGTTTAATAAACAGATAGCACCATAAAGTATTTATTTGCCATGCTGAGGGTGCTGCCATGGCCTTTTTGCAAATCATCTAATGGGGCCGACTCGGTGCGTCTCGAGGGAGCTCTGAAATCCAAATGAACCCAGCGAGCAAGCGAACACAACACAACGCTGCCTGCTGGGGCCAAGAAATCTGTTGTCACTCATCATTATTTAGATTATTCCAACACACATCCATGCACGAAGGAGCACCGAAATGAAGAACGCCACTGAGAAAAGCAAGTGTCGGAATCAAGATGAACCAATTAGAGGGAGATGGACAAGTGTGGAGAGAGGGAGGAGAGCGAGGGAGGAGAGAGAGGGAAGAGAGCGAGGGAGGAGAGCGAGGGAGGAGAGAGAGAAGGAGAAGAGAGAAAGAGACAGATACACTTCCCATTGAGTGACATGGCCACAGGCAAATATATTCTGACACATGGGTGGATAATGTGGCAAGTGTCTGTTGAGAATATGGACCAGACGAGGAGTGGCACAACTGGTATTATTCATCGTCTAGCACCAAACCTCCTCCTGCAGGAAAACAAGTAGGAATCTGACCAGGACGGGACAAAATATTCCATTTCAAACCATATTGCTGGGTTTCAGATGACCTTTTGTTGTAATACAGTGAGTTCTTGGATCTAATCACTAATATAAATGATCACTTTCAACATTTGTGAATTTACCTTTTGGATATTTCATGGCAAAGTGCAATGTATTCGTTGGGAAATCTGCCTCTTGCCCCCCGTCATCGCATCTAGAATCTGAAAACCACCAATAGTAGTTTGCCTGATTAACCTGTATAGAACGTTTTTGAAGAATACACTTTCTACAGGAATTTAGTCCAGAATGTAATTTTGTAACTTTATGTATTTTTAATCAAAATACCAACGGAGTCACTATTCAAGTCACAAAAGAAGTAAAATAAATGATAGTTGCTGTGAATGCAGTAACAACTGAGCAACAGAAGCAACACAGTTGAGGTATTGAAGTACACTACAAAAGTTGTTTACACAGTTAAGCTAAGTTACAATTTAACTAAGTTTTATTAGTGCTGCTTAGGTGGTATATATTAGCAGTAGTGGAAGAAGTACTTCATTTTCTTACTGAAGTAAAAGTACAGATACCAGAGCAAAAAAAAAAATACTCAAGTAAAAGTACCACATGGAAAAAAAATTTACTTAAGTAAAAATATTAAAGTACCTGTTTAAAAATGTACTTAAAGAGTAAAAAGTAAAAGTATTTTGTGCAGATTTTGAAATTTACTGTATAATAAAGCTTCAAATATAGTGATTTTGATATAGATTTGTGCTGATTTTTTTGTTTGCTCAAATTACGAAGCTGATAAAAATAAACCTTCAGCTTTCGGCACGTCTCAAACAATAAAAAAAACAAACTTTTACTTTTCAGTCCTGTTCAAAATGTAGTGGAGTAGAAAGTACAGATACCTGCTCTCACATGTAGTGAAGTAAAAGTAAAATGTACCCACTTTAAAATGTAGTTACATTCCACAACTGTGTATTAATTACAGTTAGACCCACAATGCCTCTAGTCTTACTACGGTGTCCTGTTACTCACCTGTTGACAAGTGTGTTCATTTCAGTTGACAGTTTATTGCTATAAAAATAACAGCTGTAACACTATCTGAACAGTTGTTTGTAATAGAAATACAGTGAGAAACATTTAACGATTTACAACCATAACGCTCACGGTGAGTCGCTAAAGCTAAACAACTATCGCAGATCCTTATATTCATCCGTTTGTCTCTCGAGGAGGATTTAAAAACATAGACAAGGCCAGAAAATAGATTGAAAGATTTGGCGTTAAGCTGCTTGGGCACAAAAAAGACATTGGCAATCCCAGCGCTTCTTATAACGAAACACAGCACTTTCCTAGAAGCCTCAATCAACAGAGCGGCTCAAAAGCTGTGTTTACATTTCTTTATGGGGCTCCAAGATGAAATAATCCCTGTGTGTTAGCGAGGGAAGTGTGGCGGGGCTTAGCAAAAGGCCAAAGACAGTTGCTACATTCCACAGAGATGTCTATTAATGTACGTCTGTCACTGTTTAGGGAATAAACTGGGAATGCAGGGAGTCCCAAGAGGAATTATAGGAATGTAAACAGGCCACACACACAACTGGCTCAAACTATATAAAAGTAAGCACTTCCATATTAAGGTTTGTCTCACTGTCCAGGAAAGAAATATGCTCTGCTCCTGTACACGGACCATACGTAATGTAAATACAGATGCAAACTATACAACATAATTACTCAGTGGTGGATGAAGTACTCGATTTTGCTACTTCAGTAAATGTACAGATACAGAGGTAAAAAGTTACTCAAGGAAAAGTATCACACGAAAAAATATACTTAAGTAAAAGTATTTAAGTACCTGTTTAAAAATGTACTTTAACAATATGAATTTTATGAATTTTGTGTATTTATTTTTGTTCGCTCAGAGCCAAAACTTGAACTAAAAATATATACAAAACATATAGTGGAGTGGAAAGTACAGATACCTGCTCTCAAATGTAGTGAAGTAAAAGTAAAAAGTATCCACTGCAAAGTAAAAAGTAAAAAGTATCCACTGCAAAATTGACTTAAGTAAAGTACAGATACCTAAAAATTCTACTTAAGTACAGTATTTCCAACTTGTACTTTGTCAGAAAACAGCGCTATAACAAAAGGTTTCCAGACTAATATTGTCAGTCTGTTCAGGAAATGTGTGTGATATTCATCTATTTATCTTTACTCAACCCGAAGTCCCATTGAAATTCAGAATCTCTGAGACCTGGCCAAGGTAGCAGCCGATACGGCACAGTACAATACAGACAGATGTTAAGACCCTGCTATAAATGAGACAAAAGTTGAAGTTATTTCTTGTACTATTTCTTGTCTGTCCTTTAAAAGTCAAGAATAGCCGACATGCTGATATAAGCGGTACTGTGATTATGATAAAACAGCAAAGTCATTCTGTGGATATTAGCCGGCTTACACGACTGAAGCTAAAGCCGGGGTAATACGACTTAATGAAAAAGTCAGATACCATTATTCTATCCCTATACCGCAGTAATATGGGCTGCTTGGGATATACACACCCAGGATTATGGCGAACTGACAGCAATCCCTCTCAAAGTCATCCAAATTAGTCAGCATTAAGTCATCATATTACTACAATCAGAGAGCAAATAGGAGCGTAGAACAGTAGCTTGTGTCCATGGAGATGTCAATACTTTGCTGAAATGTTCCACAGTATGATATTAAACATATCGATCTTGCATTTCATTAATTACCAGAGATTTTTACTGCACAAAAATATCCATTCTTATCATTCAAAGATGGGTCGCCTCTCCACAAACCTGACCTGTAACTTGCGGCGGTGGCATCATCTGCTTGTCTTCATGGGATATTTTATTTATGCCAAACTGTGAAACACTCTAGGCAAAGCAATAACATCTGTGTGTCGAAGCTGTTACCAAAAACGTTACATAGTGCACCTTTGATATTTAATTAAACACAAGTAACAGAAATCATAGGATTTTCTCTTCCTTGGTTTTGACACTTTCTCACCATATGGCCTACCACAAAGCCACCTGCTGTAAAAGGGACTTTCTGGGTCACTGATGGATTACTATAGGCCTCAGAGGTGGGGGTACAACTGGGTCAAATCTCGTTGTTTAAAGCATTAAGACAATGGCATAACTAACCTACACGCTACACTTGACAGAGGATGTTGGGCTGCCACAGGAAGCACAAGGCAGCATTTCCTGTGTTTACTTTTGTGGTACTAGCATTATGCATGTGGTAACCCAGCTATTCTCACACTGATGCCAGTGTGCACACGGCTTTTCCAGGGTATTACAAAATAGAAAATATAAGGGACGTAGTACAGGGGAGGCATAAAACTGTTACTACTGCTTTTACTGTGGGATTTCTATATGTTCAAGCCTCAATCAACTTAAGTGGGCAATGTGTGTAATGCCTGGGACCTAAAGGCAAACATGAACTCAAGCAAGGTTTGAACTGCCAACCTTCTGGTGTGTGGGAGAGCTGAGCCGCTAATGCTCAACTGTCTATATGAGGCAATAGGACATTTACACGATGACTCTGCCTTACACAACCATGTCCTTAAACAACAGTCTAAATTGTGTAATATTTTTGAGACACTAAACATATTACAACATCAGTTATGTCTAAATGTAATAAATGTAATGAATGTAATGGATGTAATGGATGTAATGGATGTATGCCCTTAGGGATGAACTGATCCAGCCTTTTCTGTTTACTTTATACTTTGGCTTTAAGTGTCTGCCAATACCCGATATCAACCGATACTAGGGCAGAGACTAAAAATAGAATTTCCTTTAAACACAAACAGCGTATGGTAAAACATGATCCAAATGTGTTTTATAACTGTTACTTATCAAGTACTTACAAAACAGCTTTGCAAAAATATTATAAGATGTTGTGGGGCAACATTGGCCAGTAAATCGTCTTATTACACCAATTTATAGACCAAAATGAGATATCGGCTAAACCAGTATCTTGGAAGCCGATATCCGATCCACTTTTTTCAGTATCGCTGCATCTCTATATACTGCCGTTTATTCTCTTAGGGACCTAAAATGAACTTCCAACAGTTCTGGCTAAAATACACCTGATGCAGCACACAAAACAAACAGGCAGCACTTGTGGTTCCCATGGGTGCTCTAGTCTGAATAATGGATTCTTGTGAATACTGTTGATCCATGGGATGATTCGATAATGAGCTCTTGTGTCTGATTCAGGAGCAGAGGAGAGGGCAGTTTGCTTCTACAGCAAAAGTGTGAAATATAAGTGACATATGGGTCAGCACAGAGCCAGAGCCCCAGCAGCCCACTGAACTGTGAAGAGAAGGTGCTGACAGGGCGCTGCTAAATGGCAACAGGGCTATAGTATTCATTTTGTGAGGAAAACATGCAAACCTCCCAATTCTAACTTCCAATTATAATTCTGTATCTGCAAAGCATGAGAAGAATGTGCTATATACAAGTTATTTGGTGGAGGGTCCATCTGCTTGTCACTTATAGTTTTGCCTGGAATGTTCCATAGTGTGGTTAAACTTTCTTTTATTCAAGGACTGATGTTTATATTGCCAAAAAATACTTGGTTTAGTTGAGTCACCTGCTTGTCTCCATAGTGATAGACAGCAAGGTTTTATATAATTCTGTGGAACATTCCAGGCAAAACATCAACATATCCTTGGATAAAAGACTATCTCTGACCCTGCACCTAAAATAGTGCCTCTTAAAGGGACAGTAGCTCAGTTGGTAGAGAGTTTGTCCACTGATCTGAAGGTTGGCGGTGCGATTCTAGCTCCCACAGATGAATGCTGCCGTTGTGTCCTTGGGCGAGACACTTAACCCACCTCGCCACCAGTGTCTGCGTACACTGGTGTGTGAATGAGTGAGTGGTTCCTTGATGTAAAGCGCTTTGAGTGCCATGAAGGTGGAAAAGTGCTATATAAAAATGCACCCTTTTACCATTTAAAAGAATCGCAGGGTAATACCTTACGGCACAGGGAGTTGAACTGATGTCTGCTAGAAATATGTGGGTAGTAATGGGTGTTTTTTTCCTCACAGTGACAGCTTCTATCTACACCGCTGAGAATAACTGATTCACCAGTGGCTTTGCTTCAACATGTTTGAATGCATTGTAGATCACTTCCGGGCCTGACAACTTCACTGCACATCTGTTAATGAGAATCTGTTAAAACTGCCCTCGAGCCATGTTACCAACTCACTGTTTTACACACACTATTACATATAGAAATCACACGTTTTGACTCCAGGGATCAAAACAGTCTCTTTGTCCTGTGGCAAAAGGATGGATCTTGTTATGCAGGCAGAGCAGCATGACCAGTGATAGTGTGTAAAAGTGACAGGGCAAAACAGCAGCAGACAAAACAACCTTGAAGTGGCGCTACATTGTGGAGTGGGTGTTTTGAAAGATGACACATTTACACATAATCGTTTGGTCCTATTACACATCGATTTAACCAGATGTCTGGGGCATTTATCTGTTCAAGACAAGGAATGCATTTTGAAGTTGGAGTGTTCAGTTTTAAACTAACAATAATGGACCATAATTGTTCACTCTATGAAAGGCCACTTTGTAGTTGTTTACTGACCTATCACGACTAGTGAACTCAATACCAGAAGGATACTAATAAAACATTAATTTTATAGACAATATAATGTAATTTTCAACATTAAATACTAGCTCATTCAAGATCACTGTTTAGGAAAGGACACATTATATTCTATACTTATTAGATACTTCTACACTGCAACTTTTGTCTCACATGATTTTCTTTCAGCATTGATACTTGCTGAAATGGGTATCTAGTTTTAATACTAGTTTAAGTATCAATTAATATCTGATTTTCTTTTTTACTTATGACAACCCTAAAACAGATTTACATGAAAGTACCACAACAGTTACAGTCAAAGAATGACAGAAACAGTAGGTCTGATTCTAACCTCGATTTCCTGCTGTGACAAAACACATCTTGAGCAGCTATTATTTCAATGTGATGTTTAGTATGAGAAACATCGTCTTGTGTCTGTCTGTGTGTTTGTTTGCATTAGTTAGTCATTTACCCTGTTAATCTGTGCAATAAAAGTAATTCAGTCAGTTTTGAAAGGTCAGTGGTGGACAGGCCTGTGAACAGAAATTTGGGGGACCGGGGCAAGAAACCTCACATGGGCCCACCTCTAAAATAAATGAATAGGAAGAGGGTCCAAGGCTGTTCTGTCCAATTTCCGGGACAATAGACCCCTTTGTCCTCCCATTGACTCCCCTGGTTGTGGGTCAAGAAAGGATCACTGAGGCTTTGAGGTTCAATTGAAACATCATTTACCCCTGGGCCAACGCCTTGGGTGAGATCTGGGTGATTGTGGTTCTTATAAATGCAAGTAACACGAAGTATACCATTATTTCAGAACCATTTTTTAGCTCCATGGCAACAGAAGGCAGTGACGAGTAATGACTTCATATACTAACCTTTCTCACTACAGTTATACACAATGTACTGGACATTCGGATAATATTCAGTCATGTACATTTTCAGTGGCTTCTCTTTATATGGACTCAAGCCGCGTTGCCAGATGAAATAACTGCCAAAGTACAGAGAATCAGCGCGGTCAAATGAGTGATAGACGCTGTACACGGACCACTCCACTCAACCCGATATAGCATATGTGTGTGCGTGTGTGTGCGTGTGTGTAGGGGGGGTCCTTCTGCTCGTTCGCCTGTAATTCTCCCATAATCCTTTACTCTGAAAAATGACACAGCTGCCAGACATATCCTCTTTGCTGGCGCCTCCAACCTCCACTCTTTTTTCCTTTCTCTCCCTCTCTATCTGTATGTACAACCAAAACAAAAACACCAGGCATTCAGAGTGGCACCCTCCGTGAATTGTATATGGCGCGGCCTATCATAATCTATCTGTCATCGGGAGTCGACAAACAGATTCATTCATCACCATGACAACTCCCTAAATGGGAACAAACAATTCATTATGTGGCGTTTGTCATCTGCAAATTTTGACGAGAGAACAATAAATGCACTGACAGAAGCTGTGGTAAAAAACATACTTTAAACTCTTCTGATGAGAGTTTCAGTAGAACAGCTGAAGATGCCTGATGTAAATGGCAAATAGTCACATTTTTATACAGCGCTTTTCCACCTTCAAGACACTCAAAGCACGTTTCATCAAGGAACCACTCACCCATTCACGCACACATTCATACGCCGGTGTACGCAGACACTGGGGACACGGCGAGTTAAGTGTCTTGCCCAATGACACAATGACAGCATTCATTTGTGGGAGCTGGAATCTGACCGCTCAACCAATGATGTTTACGTCGAGAGCGGGATACGAACCTCCAATCTTCGGATCAGTGGGCAAACACACTGAGCTACTATCGCCCATAAAGCAGGATGTGGTGCCCACATGCATGATTTGGTGATGCCAGTCTCGCCATTCATTTCCTAGCAACCCAGTAACCCAGGGAGACAAGACTTAAGATGAACAACTCGAACAAACACTATTCTTTTTCCTTGTTGCCAAGACACACATGATGAAGGCTCCTATAGCCCAAGAGTCCTGTTCTTGCACATGTGAGTAAAGAGAAGGGTAATATGATTTGCATGTTATAATACACAGCATTCTCTCCTCTTAACATTCAGCTTGTGGAGTAAATTGCAAAGTCGCTGTGAATAATCTGCTGGTCGTGCTTTGTTGCTGGCTTACAAAGGTGAATTTTTGAATCTTAACAACCCAGAGTGAATGCTGGGGTGTTATTGTCAAATGTGAACCACTAACAAGGAGCTGGAAGTGAATGAGAAGGTGGAAGGATTTCACTGTACGTCATACAATCTGATTTAAATAGAATAGTTACTTGGTACACAGTCTTCATGGCGTAGTACTTTTTTGTTTGAAGTTGCTAGAATCAATAATGAGTTCAGTTTGAAGCGTTTTCTTTTTTTAAACCTGCTGACTTGACTTTGGCAACACAATGCTCTGCTTCCCAGTAAATTCTTTTGATCAAAATGTGCACGGTTGGCTGGCGGTGTCAACTCAGTAAAACACAGGCAGAGTACCTCAGCGTGAGTAGACAAGTGGACGATATATGCACCATCCCCACCTCCTCCAACTGTGTGTGGACGTGCGAAGGCAAGACAGTGAAACAAGTGGTTAAAATACCTTTGGGGCTTTGATATCAACACAAAACGGGATGTGAAGTTTCTGGAGCATTGTTTGGAAGAGGCCATAGAAATTCAAAGTCTAATGTTTGGTAGTTTCCACACAAGCAAATTATCTCAACATTACCGTGTAAAAGAAGAAGTAGCAGCAAGGCAATCACTGAAAGGAGGTGAATAATACAGTTAAAAACATGTCAAGATGTTTCTGACAAGATTAAACTGGTCACAATAAAACCAAACTGTAAAATAATAATTGTGACATTAGAAGGAAATTATTTATGGATTATTTATGTCACGACTCCATAAAGCTGGTCATATAAGGATGGTAATCTAGAATCAAGAGTCAGTTTTATGGCTGTGGTTTCAGTCAAATTGTGATATTCCTTCTCCAAATGACACTAAAATTGGATAAATGTACTGTATTTCCTTCTTTCTTTATCTATATTTATAAAGAGGAACCCAATGAGAGCACTTGGGCTCTCTTTTCCCTGTTTAAAATAAAAGTACAAGCAGAAAAACAAACAAAACAAACAAGTACACAAGTCCATATCAAACATTAAAAACAGGTGCAGGTGTGTGTATAAAAGTTCGTTACCAGATTAGTCACCAGCGTATCCAGTTTTCCTTTTCCTTGGAGTGTATTCCATTTTTGAGATGCAAAACAGCTAAAAGCCTCTTTCCCGTCTCAGTTTTGGTGCGGTAGTCCTTCGCCTTGTGCAGTCATGTGACCTGGTATTAAATGTCCCTGTATCAGTGACAGTGATTACTGAGCAGGTGAGGTGTTCTGGCAGTTTTTGAAGTAGCCTCTTATAGATACATTTCATACAGTGCTGTTCTCTTCTAATAGACAGCGATGACCAACCCACTTTTTCATAGGCATGTGACGATATTGAAATTGAGTGTCACGATTATCATGGCCAAAATTACTGCGATTAATGATAATAATTAAATCAGGGGTGCCCAAACTCTTTTCACCGAGGGCCATATCTTGAAAAATATTCGACACGGGGGGCCACAGACCAGTGGTCAATACAGTGCATAATTCAGATGGGTGCATTTAACAAAGTTTTGACATCATAAATAAGGCTTGAAACATTAATTTTAGGTCTGTATGACAATGTAATGTGATGTTATTTAGGTTATAGTGGTAGGATTACACAAATTTGCCGTAAAAAGTACTGATTATGATCAATTGGGCCAGTTCAACTGAAGGCCTGAGGGCCACTAAAAATTGGTCTGAGGGCCACATTTGGCACCCGGGCCATAGTTTGGACACCCCTGGATTAAATGATTAAAGTCGCTGACAGTTTAAAAATATTATGGATATGAATAGGTTCCGGGTTTAAACAGCTGTTATAGTACTGTACTTTGTTACAAGTGAAAACAACAGTGATCTAGACGAGACCATCATGGAGAAGTAGCTTTTGTCTGCACATTCTGGTGATAAAATGGCAATTATCTTTTGTTGGCGATTCTCACGATTATATGAAATGTCTCACGAACGATTATTGTCAAACGTAAATATCAGACGTCAGTTACTCCGCATCTGCATTTAAAAAGTTGTATTTGGGGTTGCCTTCCTCAGCTGAACAGCCGAAGCCAGCATCTGTAGCAGCCTATTGTAAATCTAATGGCCCTGTGGAGTAATTAGCCGTGTTGCTGTGAGTGTACTGCATGCCTAATGTGAGGGCAAGTGCGAGCTGTCGGAGTGATTAGTTACTGTTTGGTCTGCCTCCAAGTCTATGTAACCCAAGCATGTGTTTTTACATATGGGCAATAACAAGTCTTTCATTGCAGCCCGCCAGAGCCAATTTGTCTACGTCAAGAGCAGCTCCTTTTACTTTTATCCAAGGCCAAATTTACTACAGTGATGCATTGCCCCCGAACACGCCCTTTGTTAAAAACACCGTCTCTATTGTTTTTAAGGGGCACTGTGCGGCTGCAAAGGTCTAAAAATAGCACTCATGACACGCTTGAAAAGAAGCTAATTCCCCCGCCCCATTTGTCGCTCTGACTAAGGGTTTTAATACGGGCTTTATGACACGGATCTGTGCTTTACTGCCTCTAGATTGTGAGCGTCTTCAAACTGACATTGAACAACAAATTATACCAAGCAGAGGCGGTGCTGGAGTCCCCTTTATCTTGCAAAAACGCTGCTGTTGTTGCAGTCATAGCCAGGAAGTGAAAAGCTATTTTTAAAGTTACAGGAACATAACATAATTCCAATCTTGAAACATTTATTAAAGGCATTAAGCCAGATTGTTTTTATTGCCTTAAACAATTGAAACAGAACTAGTTTACTTTAAATGATTTCCAGCAGTCCAAAGCATTTTCAAAGGATTTGCAGTCAGGGTAAAGCTAAGACCAACTAGTTTGCTAACGGCACACTTTTATAATTATATATAGACACAGCAGTTTCATTTTGACTCCAAGAGCTGCTTTTAGAATATATCTGTACTAACTACCAAGAAAAGTCAGGTACATAGCCACCACCTATGTCCAGTGCACTCAGAGTGTGGCTTATGTTAATAACCTTCAAAAGTCAAAGTCAGTTTATTAATCAGTGTATCATGGTCAGTTGGAAAAGCACAAATGTCACCAACGAACATGGATCTACTATAAAATCTGGACAGGGTATTGCTAGATTAGACCTGTCACGAGTCTGAACTAGTGTCCAGTCCATTGGCATTGGCAGCGAAGAAATCGGTTGCAGCCCACAAAGCATTTTCCCCATAGATCACAATGTAAACACAAACTGCTTGCGTTCGGCTGAGAGGGCACCTACATCTTTCAAAAAGATCGGATTCTGTGGCGATTTTTGTCTATTTTCAGATCGCAAACCTTCAGTTGTCTTGTCTGATTGGTCAGAGTGATACACAGCCACCAGATGTACCAACCTTGGCTAAACTCACGCCATGCGCCACTGAGCTCGGCCCATTCACTTAAACAGGGGGCCATGTTTGAACCTCGGGGCTTGACATGTACTTTTGGTGCACACATGAAAAAAAAATGAGTCTGGAAACAAATGCTTTGGAACATTTTGTGTGTCTATAAATTGGATTTCCTGGATTTCCTGATGTGACCTTTTAGACCAAAGACAGTAGCAACTAGCATCAAAGATTGTCATCAGCCGGAGATGCTTTGTAGTGAAGTAAATTTGAGTGGAAATACAAAAGCATGAATATGCACAGGGGAAGGAAGGAAGTGCTGATCTGATATAGACATGGCCTCAAAATTATGTAGAATTATTCAAACATTAACTTAACAACAATATTTTTGGGTGAGGAAGCAACCTTATAACAGGATTACAGGCACCAAAAATCAGCGTAGCGTAATATGTGACCTTTTCACTATTCAACACACGGATAAAAAATGGATCAAGCTTCTTCCCAAGATTCCACTTTCCTTTAATAGTTACCTCCCTTTAAACTTTCCTCCCATCACTTCCTCTCTGCAGAGGCTTAGTATTTGTACAGTTCTGGCTACGGTTCAAAACCTTTTTTCTTGTCCCTGTGTACTGCAGTGCACCCTGCTGTGGTGGGTCTCCAGCTCAGATCGCTCCGTTTAAAGTGGCTACGTCTCGCTCTCCCCCCTCTCTCCTCCCTCTCTCTCTCTCTACTCTCACTCCTCTCTCCCCTCTCACTCCTCTCACTGCTGTCTTGTCCTTCTCTGTCCCTCTTTGTCATTCTCTCCCCACTTTCACTCCTCTCTCCCCTCTCACGTCTGTCTTGTCCCTCTCTCTACTCTCTCTCTGTCTCTCTCTCCACTCTCTCTACTCTCTCTCCCCTCTCACTTCTGTCTTGTCCGTCTCTCTCTCTCCACTCTCACTTCTGCCCTGTCGTTCTCTCTCTTTTTCTCGCTCCACTGTCTCCCCCCATCTCTCTACTTTCACATCTGTCTTCCCTCTCTCTCTCTCTCTCTGTCTCTCTCTCGACTTTCACTCCTATCTCCCTTCTCATTCCTCTCCGATTTCAGTCCTCTCTCACTTCTGTCTTGTCGCTCTCTCTCTCGCTCACTCTCCTCTCTCGCCACACTCTCCTCCTTCTCTCTTCTCTCCCTTCTCATTCCTCTCTCCCCTCTCACTCCTCTCTAACTTCTGTATTGTCTCTCTCCCTTCTCTCTCCACTCTCTCCCCTCTCACTCCTCTCTCCCTTCTCATTCCTCTCTCCCCTCTCACTCTTGTCTTGTCTCTCTCTCTCTCCTCTCTCTGCCCTCTCCCCTCTCTCCCTTCTCATTCCTCTCTCCCCTCTCACTTCTGTCTTGTCCCTCTCTCTCTCCTCTCTCCCCTCTGTCCCCTCTAACTCCTCTTTCCCCTCTCACTTCTGTTTGTCTGTCTCGCTCTCTCTCCACTCTCATTCCTTCCTCTTTCTCTCCCCTTTCCCTTCTGCCCCCCCCTCTCTCTCTTTCACATGCACGCTCTCTCCCTTCTCTCTTCGTTCCCTCTTCTCTGTCCTCCACCACGATCACTCGCTTTACCCAAAAGCTCTGAGGTAAACAGCTTTCATCTCTCCCTCCCTCCTCTTCCTCTTCTGACTCTCTGAAGAAAAGGAGCAGCACTCGTGGTACAACTCGATCGTCTTTTGGCTTCGTAGGCATTTTTATAAACTGTGCAGCTCTGTGGCTCCTGAGCGTGTTCTTCACTCAACTGTGAAAAAGACAATTACACATGTTAAAGAAAAGCTTTTAACTAATGGGTCATGGGCGACTCGAGCAGAATGGACAGAGCCACATTATGCAAAAAACGAAACAATTATATTTAATAGCAGTGTCTTCTGCAGTTATCTGGTCTCTATAATAAGGTAGATGCTGGGTTAGTTTTTGAAAATGAAGTAGTATTTATAATTTATAATTCTAAAAACAAGGGAAGGAATGGCACAATTTAGCAGTGGGGGATGTAGTGCTCAATTTTGTTACTTAATTTAAAGTACAGATACAGAGGTGAAAAGTTACTCAAGTAAAAGTATCACCTGAACAAATCTACTTAAGTAAAATTATTTAAGTACCCGTTTCAAAATGTACTTTAGGAGTAAAACGTAAAAGTGTTAAATGTAGTGATATTGACTAAAAATGTTATATTTTGGTGAAAAGTAACAATACGAATCAGTTTCTTAAATTTTCTCATGAATTTTGTGTATTTATTTGCTCAAAGCCAAAGCTTGGACTCGAAAACTCTCAGGATGTTACCACAAACATGGTAAAAATAACCCCTCAAATCATATGAAAAGTACTTTTTACTTTTCAGTCCAGTTAAAAATGTAGTGGAGTAGAAAGTACAGATACCTGCTCTCAAATGTAGTGAAGGAAAAGTAAAAACTATCCACTGTAAAATGTACTTAAGTTAAGTACAGATACCTAAAAATTCTTCTTAAGTATAGTACTTTACTACTTGTACTTTGTTACCTTCCACCACTGCAATTTAGGTGATACAAAGTAGTTTATCGTAACATTTAGTAGAGATCTTTATTCGTAATATCACTGTATTCTAATGGATCAGGTCCTTTTAAAAGAAAGTTAGCACAACGTTAGCATCAGAGACCAACACGGCCTCACCATTCGGCCTCACAACCACCTCTTTGTGTCATCACTTGGCACAAACCACTTTTCTCCGACCGTATTTACTCTTTCGCACTCATTCTGTCTTTCCGCTCCACTTTGCCTTTCTTATCTGTCTGCCTTTATGCTAACACAATTGTTTATACTCAGGCGAGGACCAGCATATTTACCAACAGCTGAACAACAGGGCCCATTCACAAGACACAGCTCTGGTGAGGAAGGCGAGGGATGGAGAAGAGAGTAAATTCCCTGGATGGCTTGTCCAAATCAAACGCAACACCAGCTTTGGAGAGGAACACCGCCAGTACAAACAGTTCTAATGGGTCTAATTGCATCCTTGTCTGAGCAAATCCCACAATGCATTGGGCACACACTTATTGCCTCTCTAATCCTCGGTACACATCAGCCTCTGTGACAAAAAAGCCCCGTAGTCCATTAACAAACACTGCCCTGGTGTAAACAGGGGAAGATGGGCGGAGCTGGTTATGTTCTCGATTTTACAAGACCGTAAAATTAAACAAAAAATAAGCAGATCAAACAAACATTTCAACTACCTGCTCATGTGAATCAGCATTAACCACCTGAGCAATTTCAGTTTCAGTGATGTAGCAAGGTTAGTTAGGTGGTCTGCAAAGTTATAACTGTTTGGCTCTAATCAAATGATCTCAAATCTTTATGCTTTCTAATTTTGTATTCTAGTAGCACATCAATTTCGAGGTCAAACTTTAAAGCTGCACTATGTAATTTTTCTGGACAGGAGTAGGCCTGTCACAATAACACATTTTCAAGTTCAATATATCGCTGATGAAAATATAGACGATGAACGATAAGACTGAAACTAATTTATGCCACTGACCTAATGACACAGGAGCAGATTTATAAAAACAAAAACTATTTTAAAACATGAACAAACAGCAGAATGAAACACCTTAGCACTTAGTTTCAATCAAATTCAATCCTTTATAGCTCAAATCTTATCATATGGCCAAAAAATAACCAAAAACGTCCCAAGAAAATATACATACGACAAATGCTGACCTAAAAAATATTGTTCCAGCTTTCATATATTGAGTCGATACAGCAGTTATCGTGACAGGCCTATACATTTTTATTTCTAAGAGATACCCTGAAAAACATGAATCCTCACAATGAGCGGGGTTGCCTCTCCGCAGATCTGACCTGTAACTTGGTCTACTGGCATCATTTGCTTGTCTGCATGGAGAACAGTTAAGTTTATTGCCATACGGTGAAACTTTAAATGAGGGAAGCAGTTGGTGAGTTCTCCACAGAAAGTTACGCTGTGCACTTTTTACTGGAAGCGTAAGTGCTTTGATCATAAAACTTGTGCACACTTCTCGGTCATAATGTGATGATTGTGTCTAATTGCTCTAGTCTTTCTTGCCGCCCTCCCTAACCCTGAAACTTGCATGACCAGCAATTTGAACATTTTCCAACGCAATCTTCTGCAAATGATGATGCTTAGCCAGTTCTTTTCTTCAACAAATGCACTGAACAACACATTTTCATGGAAGCCATTCAGAATCCAATTTGGTTTGTATTACCATGTATAACACAGTCTTCAAACACATCGGAGTGAAGGCAGGAGCTCAGCGCGTGCCCACAGTTTGTTTGTCTATGCATTATATTAATATGCTGCTCGCCGTAGCGATAACACGGGCATTTCCTATTATGAACCTACAAAGGAACAGGGAGGCGCACTTTAGGAACAACAGTGGATTATAGGGCTGCTTGATTAGGGCAAATGTAATCACAGTTATTTGACAAATGATTATTTCCGTTCTGTTGAAATCAAAGAAAGTATTGACATTATTCCGCTCCACCCACTTTTGCCTCTAAATGCTCCAAACCGCAATTTCTTTGTGGTGGCACTTCCGGTTAAGCGAGAATTCCGTTTGTTTCAGTGGAGAATTTGGGAAAAGTATTACCGTTAAAATATGATATAAAGTAGGTTCATTTGTATAAAACGTTCTATATTTATGTGTAACAACAACTCAACTCTGCACCGATTCTCTGGGAGGCTTTAAAACGGCTTTGTAGCCCTTATAGAACTTATTTGCTGTCAAGATCGGCAGCCCCATTAAAAATAATATAACCCCACGGCAACTTCCAGAATAAGGTGAATAGACAGATCTACTAAAATTTATCAGCCGTGTTTTGCTTTGTGACAATTTGTTTTCAAAGCCACTGTGGATTTGTATATTTATATCTGTAATTGAATAAAGCATTAACTGAAAACATACTTATTCATTTTATTATTTGCACAGCCCTAGTAGATTTACACAGACAGTTCTATAAGTGGTAGATATTTTTGGTCAACATTTGTGGAAGTAAAAAGGCTGGACCCAAGAGGAGAGGCTGACACATATAAATTGGTGCAAAGATGGTGAAATGTTGTCAGGGCGTCGCCGTGGTGACCAGCCTCAGGTCTTTAGTGATGGATGGAACCGGTGCTTCATGTTTCTGGAAATAGCCAGATTCTGCCTCCAGCGTAAAGCCTCACTGTGGGATCTGTGCGTGTCTGTGTGAAGCGCGTTTCAGGCTCTGTGCACATGACAAGCACATCGCCAAACATAAAACCACACACAAAACACACCAAGAAGGCTTCCACTGTTTCTACATCTACCGGACACTCGCTTCAAGCTAAATCATGGATAAATAATTCAAAAGAAACAAGGTCAACTGGCCAATTCAAGATCTGTATTACTATATTGTAGAAAGATCAAATAAATATGCTGCCAGATGGTGTAGTGGTGACTGAATGTCTCTACCCTTATTTTATATAATGGCTCTCCTCCAATAGAGCCTATAAAAAAAGGATAAACAAAGTATTTGTACAGTATTATTACAGAAAAATTAGGAACGTTGCCACAGTAATTTACAACCTAAAACAAAATTATACCTTTGAAGGAAAAAAGTCCACCAAATGTTACATCTCCCACATGTTAGTGCCATATGAACCATCTCACGCTCTGAGGACTTCAGGGACCGGCCTCCTGCTGGTGCCCAGAGTCAGGAATAACATGGGGAATCAGCGTTTCAGATTTATGCAGCTAAAACTGTAACAGTCTTCCTGAAGATGTGAGACAGGCCTCTACTTTGACGATGTTTAAATCCAGGCTCAAGACGGTTCTGTTTAGCTGTGCATATGACTGAAAGGTTTTTATACTGCACTCTTCTCTTTCAATGTTAATATTACAATGATTATTTATGTTTTGATTTGTTGTATTGTGATTTGAATGTCTTTCTTATTCTGCAAAGCACTTTGAACTACTTTGTGTGCTACATAAATAAACTTGCATTGCCTCGCGTGTAACAGGAAGCTGAACCCCATAAATAGTCTATACATGAGTTTCAGAAATACGAAAAATTATGAATGTCGCAATTAACAATTTAAAACAAATATATTATATAATCTGAACGGCAAAAAATCAAAGTATTGCATATAACAGGAAGCTGAACAGATTCTCAGAACACCTTATTACTCCGCACTGCTGGCCCTGTAAGCTAACAACCACGGGGTGCTATATGTGCATTCAAGCATTATTTATCTGTTCAGTGCAGTGTGCAGTTCCTGGGTGACTTTACTGAGTCTGGCCCCTGCAGAGTGAACCTGCTGCTGCTGTCCCTGCACCACTTTGTACCAGAGAACAGGGACAAAGCCTCTCCTCTTCACACACTGCAGCCTGCTCTTCATCATGTTGGGTTATTATTAAAACTGTGTCATACATTACACTGTGGCCGGCCAAGGTGCACGCTCAAATCAACCATGTTTAGCTCACTGCGCAAAAAATAGTTTTCTGAAACAAGGGTAAGGGTTCACATGATATTTCCTGTGCTGAAAACGAACCAACATGTCTTTTATGTGTGTCTTCATGGTGGTAATTTCAAAGCCTTTATTGAATTCTTGAACTCTTCTGTGATAAGTTGCTAGGTTTTAAAAGCAATTCTAAAAAAGTAGCAAAGAATATTTTTTTATTTTTTATTACTTTTTTAGAATTCAAAACGTCAAACTGCAAAATGAATCCAGTGAGCTCAGATAAGTAGAATAAATGCAGACTTCAACCACAGAGGAGCAAGGTGACCGCAACATTTACAGTCCTATAGTTTTCTCATAATACATTCCTCATAATAACAACGGACGTATATCTTTAACAATGTTCTTTCTTGTACGACAAGGCCGAGCCCTGAAGCCTGCAGCACAACATAAGGCAAATCATTATCAAATCCCTGTTGTTCATCTAATGCAGATTTTCCAGCCTCACTGTGGGAATACATAAAGACGACTGCTACCAACAATTTTATGTGAGGAGGGACTGAGATTTCCCATAAGAACTTCCCCAAGGCGATCTGGCTTAATGTTTGCTTGCGCTTCCTCTCACTGCTGCGTTGCTCAATAGCACGTTGGTAGGAACAGTTATAGAGCAATACACAGGGGATCACGCAGCAAACCACCTTTTTCATCCTTGAGTAAATTGCCCCAGGTTGATAACAGCATCTTGTCTTGTACAAAATACGTGAAATATATTTGAAAAGTGGCAAGTTTGTAATTACTCTTTGAAAAGGCAGGAAACTACTAGAAAGAGCATGGAGCAAAATGATTTATGAATGTATATAAAACATGTCTTAAATGACGGCATTAGAGGAGCCCTTTGTAATGTAAATTGTGGTTATTGTTTGCGCCTTTGAGATTTCTCCCAGCTGTGTAAAAAACTGAGTAAGGTAAGTATTAAAAACCACATATGAGAAAACATGAATTGCTGTTAGAACTTGCATGTTCACTAGTGATTCAGAGGTGAAAGGAAACACGTACTCCTACTAGGCCTGTCACAATAAATACTATATCGACTTATCAGCACATGACAGATGGAACAGTATTTATCATGGGTACTTTTTCCTTGCACCAGAGGCATATCTTTGGTTATTTTTTTGTACTACAGCTGTAGAGGGTTGAATTATGAACTCTGACTCATTATAGAAACAAACTATGCATTCAGTTTGTGTTTTTTTTTAACAGTATTGTCCATTAAGAATACTTTTTGTGAATAATTCTGCTTTATGGTTTGGTTTCAGTATTATTGTTTATTGTGTATATTCACTACACTACTTATCCCCTGGAAGCTGCAGTGGGCGCTGCCATGGCCATTCAGGTTGTATTATTTTGCACGGAGCTGCCGATCTTGACAGCAGATAAGTTCTACAGGGACTACAGAGCCGTTTTAAAGCCTCCCAGAGAATCAGCACAGTGTTGACTTGATGTTGCACATAAACATTGAACATTTGACATAAATCAGCCTACTTTATATAATATTTTAGGAGCGAAACTTTTCCCAAATTCTCCACTGAAAGGAACAGGATTTGGTTGGTTTTGTCGCATTTATGGAAAAAGTAGGCGCGGCGGAATAAGGTCAATATCGCACTTTAAAATGTGTTATCGTGCCAGGCCTAGTTCCTGCAGTGTCAAAAGTATTGGTGTCACATGTTTGTCATTCTTGGCGAGCGCAGGTGACTTACTGAGTGCTGTTCGAGGGCAGGACCAGGTGAGATTCCAGCTACTGTAGGTCAGGACAAACAAGTCTGGCTCTGACAAACAGGGGCATGTCGCCTGCAAAACATCACAAACAAACCAGTTACAGCTGAGAGGCTTTTACATAACACTCTATGTTTTTGTTCCCGTCTGCATATAATAGTGTCAATGATCAGCAGTGAGCATCAGAAACAGCTCTATTTCCTGGTTGTACATTTTTGTCATGTTTAGAGACGTACTCCGTAACTACTGCTTTACTAGGAGCAGGGTCACCTCTCCACAGATCTGACCTGTAACTTGGCCTGTTGTTGTCACCTGCTTGTCTCTCATAGAAAAATAGACGTGAATGCTCTGGAATATAATATAATAAATAATATAATAATAATATAAGCAAAGCGACGACATCTCCATGGAAACAAGCATGTATCCTCCACCAGAAAAGCTACATAGTGCATGAGTTCATTGGTTTTTGTGAAGACACTGGAGAGGAACTTTCCCCATTTAAAAATATTTTGATTTGAATGACTTAATTGTTATGTCCATGGAAGGCGGTTGCCATAGTTTGAAACCCATGAATAATGTTGTCTATACTCTTAATGTCTCTTTAGAGAACTAGAAGAGAGAAATAAATACATACTTCTTCGTTTTGAGCAATTACATGCAGTAGTTAGCTTTTGTGTCACTTGCTAGATAAATAAAAAGCAGAATAAACAGAACCAATTATAGAAAGTATAAATGTATGCAAATTACTTGAAGACTTGAAGTACCTCTTTCACAGCTCCTTTATAATAGCTACCACAAAAGAAATTTTAGAAAGACATAACAAGTGCCCTTTACACTGCATACAAGAAAAGGAAAATCAATCAGACAGGGGGTCAATACTCGTGAGGGGCTGGAAAAACCAGCAGGGAGAGCCCAAGTGCCGTCCTGTGTGCAGATCAATACCGTCTTTTCATACCAAGAGAAGTGTTTTGAAGTTTTTTTTATTCCTCTCATCTGTCACAACCTAAATCTAATCTCTCTTTTCAACTCAACCTTGTCTTCACTGTGTTTGAAATTCTGTCTCATGCTCCCCCGTTCTCCAACGCTCGCATCAATGCCCAGTCCTGATCGCAGCATCCAAGAACACAAGTCAAGATAATTACACGTGCACTAATCAAACTTTTAACAACGCGGGCAATTAAAACATGTCACACAAGCGTAGAATTTTAAGCACTGGCAGCATTTGCAAAAGGACAAGTGGTGCTAGTACAAGCCTGTTTTTAAAATCTCAAGGTGCCGTGTCTGTAGTGTTTATTCCAATCCGCTTTGCATCATTTCAACTGATAATTATAAGATTTATTTTAGACCCCACTGCGGCAGAGCGTTTCCTTGGGAGATTTGCAGCGCATTAGACCACTGGGGCATTCTCAATAAGAAGTGAGCGGACTGCTAAATGGGTTTGTGTGGGTTTTACCAACAAGTCAAAGTTGAGAAAATGCAGCCACTTTGTGAAACTGATCTCCTTCTTCACTGGGGCTGACATGAATGGCATATTGATTTGTCATTTACCCATTTACCCAGGATTGTTAATCATTGGTGAATTAATTCTTTGTCATTCGTTATGTTTACATGCACAGAATACTCCAACTACACTTCTTGACTATGATTTCTCCAAACAGTTAACAGACTTAAAAGTCAATCTACTATATAAAGGTCAAAAAGCTGAATTACAGTGAACCTGTTATAATCTTACTGCAGACATTTGGTTTTCTCTAAGTGTTAAAAACTGCTAAAATTTCTTAAAACTTGATTTTTTTATGTTGTTTTTTTATACCTGATACATAAAAATACATGTTTTGCCAATAGAATGAATATTGTTTTACTTGTTATACTAGCATGTGGTGTTATACTAGTTCTGATATAGATCTAGACAATTCTAAAATATTCCGGAAAGGGCCATTTATGTGGTTTTCATTCAGTATGGCTAATTGTTCAAATGAGTATCTAGTCGGTGTATGAATGTATGTGTGAATGGGTGAGTGGTTCCTTGATGTAAAGCGCTTTGAGAGCCTTGAAGGTGGAAAAGAGCTATACAAAAATGTGACCAATTACCATTTACCATTTAGTTCCGATACTAGTTTTAGTATTGATTAGCATCGGGGGATTGATTTTGTTTTTATCAACCCAAATGCGCTGGTAAAAGTGCTAACTGCCTGCAGTGCGCACCATATAAAATGCAGAACCAATAACATAATAATTCTTCCCTCATAAAATGTTATAACTTCTCAACAGGCTTTTTATATGCATTTCTATTTATAAGTACATGACATTCCCAATCACAATCTTTCTGTTCCCTCCCTTTGGCCCGTTTGCGTTCCCTCAGGGGGCAGTTATAGATGCACAGGCAGTTGGGTCGGGTACCGCTGGGTAATTACATGTTTTCTTTCCACCGATGACCGGGATCGGTTCCTCTGTACTTACTGAGGCCTAACTGAGTGTGAAACGTGTGGTCTTGCAAAGCGACACCTTGACAGCTCATGATAAAACTACACTTTCGCAGCAGTCGCCATTATCCTAGCACCGGGGGATATCTGCAGGTTTTCCATCCCGGTGAAACATGACGGCGTTCTTAATGAGATCACTGGCAGCTGTTGAGTCTCCCTCTTCTCCTGAGCAGTTCCGAATCATGCAAATGACTTTCCACAATGTCACATAAACACAGGCCCCTCCAGATTTCACAAAGGTCAACAAGCAAACAGCACCAACAAGAAAAGTTTCACGTTTTTCAGGACTTATTCTGAATTTTAAAACGCAATATCTCGACCTTTCTGCAAGTCATCAAAGACATATGACTTGACAAGTAATGTGGCGTTTGGATTCTTCTACCTAAAGGCGGCAGTGAAATATATAAGAAAAAAGACATAGCTTCTATTGTCTGTTCTACCATAAAAAGAAACTCTGGTTAGGATCACGATATTACTCACATTTCAAATTTGGGTTTGATACCTGAGAAAATGCTTGACTCTCTATACTAATGATGGGATTTTTGGCTCTTATGGGATCTGAATCTTTTGGATCTGTTTATTTCAAAGAGCCGTTAAAAGGACTGGCTCGTTTACTATTTATTTATTTATATGACAGAGGCCAAAGTGAGAACTCATTTTATCTATAAACAAATCATAGAGAGAAACGACCAAGCCTCAGATCTGTTTAAAATGGTTCAAACTGAGAGTCGGAATGTAAAAAGTTGATCTACAATATTAATAATTAAAAACTAACTATTATTATCAACCCAAATATGTTTTTTGTTGTTTTTTTGTGCACAGAGCTCTTAGTGGTGTCGCCTGCTCTGCTTCTGTGCTGATTCTTGTGTTGGTTCAGTGTTACTCAGTATAAAAATGCATAAAAATTGGAAGAAAAAGATTCGGTTCTTTTAAAAAATGAGATCCGGTTCCAGCTGTTCATGTTTAGGAACTGTTCAAAAGAGCAGACTCTCAGGCATCGCATCACTACTCTACACTTTTTCAATTTCAATACCATAATAAAAACACATACTGACACGACATATAGTAAAAAAACAAAACAAAAGTGAAATGTGTCTTGAACATAACTGAACAAACCTGTACACTACAGTCAACAGACAAGCCTTCTCATGCAATGTTTATTTTCTTTATGTTCACTACTTTCTATATTTTATATACATGAAGACATCGAATATATGATGTAAAATATGTAGAATTATGTAATAAAGAAAAAATAATAATAACTCAACTATATATTTGTATATTTTGTATTGAAATTCAAATATCCACCTTTGCCTTGTTTACAGAGCTGCGAACCCTTGGGCTTCTCTCAGTGAGCTTCATGATGAAGTCTCCTGAACTGGTTTTCACTTCCAGATGTGCCTTTGTCAGGCTCAAGAAATGCCAAAAGTGCAAACCAGGGTTCAAAGCAAAGGATGGCTTTTTTTTATTTATTATTATTATTATTTTAATCTAAAACAAGTTTTGAGTTATTTTGAGTTTATTTTTGATTGCTCTATTCCGTATGAGTCCATTCACAGTTTTGATGCCTTTAGTGAGAATCTACAATGTAAATAATCATGGAAATAAAGAAGAGAAATAAATGAAAAAGTGTGTTCAAACTTTTGACTGGATGTGTATAAACTTCTGTAGTTGAACATTAATGTGTGTGCAAAACAGTGTCTTTCAATCATTAAGGAAAGTACTGACCAACTATCGCTGGCTCATACAAAAGTAACAGAAGTTACATGGAGGGACTTTTTTTCTTTGCATATCTTCCCCCCAAGGCCATGCAAACCACATTCACTTCTTTAACATGAGCAAAGTTATCTTGATCTGCAAACCACAACATTTGTCTAATAATGCATACACCAATGTTTTTTTTAAATAAAAGTACAATGTGACTTCTGGCTTATCACTAGATAATACAGTATGCAAATTCACTGGCGCTTTGGCCGTTGCAGCCCACGCTATTAGATGCTGTTTTTGCATTCTCACTTAAGGCCTGGAATAACAATAACATTCAAAAAACAATCTAACAACATGATGATGCGTTGTGACTTTCCCTGCAGCCCTTTTCTCACCTCTCTCCCTCTTTTAACAGCTGCAACAAGCCTGCAAAACCACAATGGCAGAAAGTAACTATGGCAGCCCTGTCTAACCAGTATAATTTAGACAACACGATGGCCTACATTACGATGTGTCATGATTTATGTAATAATGTTGTTTCCTCATCACAAACATACCTGGAGTTTGTGTTGTTTCATTCAAAAATGTTGAACCCTCAAACCCTGCATATTTAGGCTGAGTTCTTCTCTCAAACGGAAAACACTCTGTTCCACCTTGTGATGTCATGTAGTAATACAGGAAGTGCTCCACTGCGTTTTTAAACTCCACACATCTTCCCTAGAATCATTTGGATAATTTCAGCCCTGTAATTGCCAATCTCTACTAAACAAAAGGTAAAAAGGAGCTGTTAACTTGAAAACTACCGCTTCATGACTTCACAAGTTGGAACCGAGCATTTTGAGCTTTGGAGATGTAGACAGACTAATAATAAAAGGATAATTAAAACATGTGTGAATGAAACACAACTCCAGGCATGTTTTTGACACAGTTATAACATTATAACATATCTTAAAGCTCACAAGAGTCAGCGTTGCATAATATGGGCCCTTTAACTTTAACCTCCCAAGAGAATAATTTGCATAGTTTGTTCTATTAATGTTTAGTAGTGAATGGACAAGGAAGTACAGAGCTGGGGAATGAACAGCTTGAACAAAGTGCAAATTGTGTTGGTTGAAGTGAGTGTTTGTGAAAGCCAGGCCGCTGCAGGGAGGATGCCTTGCCAACAGCTATTCAACATCACATCAACACAGAAAGATGGGAGGGGACCAGTGGGCCTATGGTGGCATTTGATCAGTGCTTTTTCACTTTTGGACATAAACCTAGGAAAAATACAAAATCTGGCAGCTCAATAGATAGGAAAGGAAAGCTGGATAGATTTACAGTAACTAGGATGGTTTGGGATCATATTGGGGTAGTATATGGGATCATATTGGGATAGATATGGGAGATATGGGATGTGTGTTTGACTGTGCATGTGCCCCAAGCCTCATGTCACCATATATTACACAGTGGTGCTTGTCAGGACCAATAGGGACGGTGCTGCTTATGCTTGTCTGATCATATCTGCCATTATAGCCCCACTTAATGGTCCATACACTGGTAAACTAACAATCTCAAGGGGCTAAAGCATGTCCAAGTCTCAAGCCCACTTATAAAGATAGGGCATCTGGTGTAAAACCTATGAAACCACTACGAAAAAAAATCTGTCTAAACTTTATGATAATATAAGTTTAAGTCAAAATCTACATAGCCTACTAGGATTTTCCTGTGGCTTCCGCAAACCAATTACAGTGTCATACCAGCTTACGCTAATGTAAATAATGTGGTTTCAGATAGTGGTCAGTGAATCACTGAAATATAAATGATACTATGATGATATTATGTTGCCTCCCTATAATAAATTCAATTCAGTGTGATTTCCTTGCTACATGCGTGACACTGAGATGGTCATAACTATGTTTATGTGCAAAAATCATTACAGGGCCACTACAGTCAGTGCACAGTGATGACATTCAAATACATTCTTTAAGGTGGCAAAGGTCCAGTCTATAGCACGTGAACATCTTTGCCTTAGATGATTTAGGCTACTGCAACTATCTCTAAGCCCCATAGTACAATCATCAGGCAAACCATGGCAACAGTGTTCTTCTATCTACAGGACCGTGTGATGGTATGAGGCAACAAGTCTGCTCCTCTTCGCTGTCATCGCTGCTCTATGCGACCACTGAGTCTGCCGCAGTACTCTCCGCAAAGTTTACGTCTTTCTCCGTATTCACTCATCTTCCCTCCAAATTCACAGCCAGCTCCCCAAACATCAAAAACCAAACAATGCAATAAGAAACAAAACTTAACTTAGTCGCTACGAAAGACTGACTTACCGGCGATCCAAAACGCACCATTCAAAGATCCAGCATGAACACAGAGAAGTCTATGGGTTTATCCTGTGCGCGTGTTAGGTTCAAGCTTCGTTGGCTGCGTTTACAGATACGTCAAAGTGATGTGTGAGCGCGTGGTGCGTCCATGGAGAGGGCCGTGGGTCTTGGTCCAGTCCGCGCACATTTACACGACTGGAGAGAGACGAGACACCGCCGTTTGGTCTGCAACACTACTGTGTGAGCAGTGGAGCCAGGACACTGAGGAGGGGAGGCGGAGGCAGCGAGGGGTGGGGCATTGTGGGAAATGGAGTTCAGTTGAATTCATATTACACCCCAGGGTTATGAGGTATTTTTATGGATTTACTAAGAATGAGAATGAATGTTTCTCAGTAAGCTTAGGTCTGTCTTATTTGTGTATTATTTATTTAAAAGTACCAGCTTTCCTCAAAATATTTGGATACTCAATAAAATGTCTATTTTGGTGCCCCAGGAGATGTTTTTGTCCAGGTTTTGCACAAATTAGCCACTGCTTTGAATGTATTTGATCCAATAGCGCACCCCCTCCAACATACTTGAGTTCCTTATAGACGTCTCGAGAGGAAATACCTTTCTCCTGGACCAGAAACTGCAGCCTACTTTAAGTCCAGTCCGGATCCTGTGGGTGTTCACAGTCAATCTCAGGATGTTTTCAACTCTCCCTGGAGCAGCTTCCAGATAAATTTGGACACTGGTCGATTACGCATATTATTGTCACACTTGTATTGGCTGTTACTCGTGTGTGAATCCTTCAAACAATAAAACAGCATTTTTTTACTGGTGAATGTGTACCTCATGTAATATATTTTGTAGTATATTGCTTGAGGTATTTCCCACAATGCCCACACATAACCAAAAATAAAGTTATACCAATTGTGTTACTGTGATGACTAACAAAGAACAAGGTGATTTCATATCCCCATAGACATTTAAGTGAACAGTACTTCTGCCAATTGAATGCAATCTGAAAGAACTCTTTTGATAATACCATATTATATTGGAAAAAGTAAAACCCAAGCCAATATCTTGTTTATCTTATTTTAGGTCATAATAGCTAACTAGTAATTCATTAGTTAACAACTAACTAACTTGGTAAATATTGTCAGAATGATTGGAGAATGGGTGAATGAGCCTGTAGATGATGAGTGACTAATTAAAAACTGTGACTAACTGAAAAGAGACCGCGCTGTGGTGAGCTCACGACTGACTTTTGTTTACTTTGGACTGTAGTTTAACTGAGAGCCATCTATAAAACATGGGCAATTTTTACTTACGGGATATAATGGTTAAATAAGTGTGATCTTGATGGGTGGAAATGCGTGTGCCTCTCGGGTCTATATTTAGACCTCTGCCTGCGCCACTGTGTTACTGTCAAAGGCTGGGTCCGCACTTCAGGAAAAGGACTTGAGAAAAATCTATATACAGCCTGGTACAGTAGGGCACACTGAGAATAACATGTTTGTTTTCTGACCGCGTTGCTAAAAATAAAACGTTGAAAGGTCAGGGAAATTTACACACAAATGCCAACGATGTTAGGTTTCCATGCTTTTTGGGGACATTGACTAACCCAACCTTAACCTATTTTAACTCATATCTTAACTTAAAACCATGTTGTTGATCTAATAATACAGGACCTGAAGTCCACATGTGGACAACACATTTTGGGTTGTCTAGGCCACAATACAATTTTTGTTTTCTCTACAAGGTCCTGGTGTCACATGAGGTCATTAACTGCCACTTTAAAGGTGACAGAAGAGTTTAACACATTATAGTTTAGATTCAAGATGGACTTTGTTAAAGGCGTCTTTCTGCACCTGTTAGAAGCACTTCAAATGAGCCTCATTGTTCCAAGAGACACAATTGTTGTTTCTCATTTTGTTTTTACACTCAGGAAAAATGTTGCTGTGATCAGGCACTTAACAAATAGTTTTTGCAGATCATTATTCAAATACAATTTTATTTTGTTCAAAATCATTAAAAAGTAGAAAAAAATATCCTCATATCTGGACATCATTTTTCTCCTAATGTAAAAAGATAATTCTTTATTTTTACACTCATCAGGTCCCAATCAGCCCAAATAACAAAAAGAAATTGATAAAACATGCCATGCAAGAGCTCGGGTCTCAGGAGGATGAGGGAGGCAGGTCGTTATGAACTGAGTGTGTATTATATTATTATTAGTCCTCACAATGTGATGAGATGAGGAAGTTCTGTATCATAAAAAAATTGAATAGGTCTCCGTAAAAGCCATTTGAAAGAAGAATCGTTCGCGTTATCATATAAGTCAAACAGGTGGTATCAGTGGTACTAGAAACTCTGAAAAAAATGAAAGACTAGTATCAAGCGTAAGTGTTCAGGTTGAGTCCTGATTAAGTTCTGGGTGAAATTCCAACTTTGAATTTCTAGTTTTTGATGTGCTCCTGTTGTTTATGTCACTTTGGTCTTTGTTGTAGTTTTTAGGATAATCTATAGTTAGGATGCCTTGGTTCATCCTTGAATTTAGTCAGTTTAGCCACATAATTCGACAAAATAGGACCAAAAAAGTAAAATGCATTGATGAAGTGATGTGCAGTGAACATCTGTCTCCCCTATCATCTCACATTACATGAATAACAGGATATAGTAAGCTATTTTAGCACAGACTAATCAGTATTTCTTTGATGTTGGTATATGGTCATACTACCTCTAAAAAAAGAGACGATTCAGTATTGACATTTTTGAGATCATATTTACTAACGCCAGTTTTACTAACGCCAGTTGTATTTAGTGTAGTCAAATAATTGATGACCCCACATTCAAATTGTACATCTAATTGAACTGACCGACCTTTGACCCTCCTCATTTGCTGAGTGCAGGGCCGGTGCTGTTGTGTCTCTGTCTATTTGATTATGAGATGTGTGGGTTTAATGGTGGGTTTGGAGAGCAGCACCTCCTTTATTGACTCATCCTGACAGGACCACACTCCTCTTGTCTTTACGTAATCACGAGGCAGTGGCTGTTTGTCAGATGATGGTAGAGGAGTGTCACAGCTGGTTTCCCGGCGTCGTCTCTGTAATGAGGAAAGACATGATGATACAAGGATGTTCAGGCAGTACATGCAAACTGACTGAGTAATTAATAACGCCAGATACTAAGCATATAATATAATACCATAGACTGGGCTACATAGAGGTGTGTTAAATACGTGTCTTACTGTAAGTCATCATAAAGTGTACATTTGTTAAGGACTTGGTTTATTATGTAGGTCATTACAAAGGTTAAGGGACAATGCCAGAATTTAGGTAGCTATTAATTACATTTTAAAAAAAATAATAGTATGCTCTATGCTCTCTCAATGAGTGGTCATCAAACCATATAAATCAGATACCTTGTGGACAGCCACAGCTGCCCTGGGGCTGAATAATGTGGCCAGTCTATTAAAGGCCATTAGAGGCATCTCTTTACCACTACCAATAGCTCACTCATGCATTGCCTTATTCACACTATAGGCAAGGTGCGTAGATGAAGTGTCCTGCCCAAGGAAACAACAAGAGTACAAACTGGTCAGAACTGCAGAACAACTTTCACATTGACATTTTTGTTTTAGAGTTTCTAGGTTTTTACGGTACATATCCATAATGATAATAAAGTCTATAGTTCACCCATTGTGTTGAATTAAATATGTCTCATGTATAACCTATATCCTCTGGCTCCCTCTAGTGGCCTGCCTCCAAACCAACAAAGCCCACTACACTGAGGCGACAACTAGCAAAGCATGTCATATCTGAACAGTTGGTGCATATTACATAGTCTTTTAAGCAATTTAAATTCTAAATGTTGGTAAGCAACTAACTCCATAACTCGTTTCTTGCAGAAACCTATTATTATATTCACTTATTTGTTTAATCGGATCCTTTTACTTTAGTGGGCTGACACAACAGCATATCCAAGCAAAAGAGGATAAATGAAAAAAAAGTACAATGACACCGGAATTATCTGTTTATAGGTAAAATTGACCGCCTCGGTGGAGGGGCGGGACTTTATCTACCTGTAGTGACGTTTCACATTTTGATAGGCTCAGACCGCGTGGCCACGCCGCGGCTTTAAAAGCGCAGTGTCTCGCGCTCGCAGTGGGAGAAGATTTGGTCTAGTTGCTCTACAGGTGTCTGAGGAGAATACCCAAGGTTGCAAAGATGGCTGAGCAGTTTGTTGGGACTTGGAAGCTGACTAACAGCGAGAACTTTGACAACTACATGAAGGAACTCGGTAAGGCTTACTGTTTAATCATTGATCGTTAAGTCCATGTGTATTTTGCAATCAGCTGCAGATCATTCCTCTTAATTGCATTTTTCTAGGTGTGAGCTCGCCAACTCGGCAGATGGGCAACATGGTCAAACCCAATTTTATAGTGGCCATAGATGACCAGGGAGTTATATGCATGAAGTCTCAAAGCACGTTTAAAACTACTGAAGTAAAGTTCAAACTCAATGAGGAATTTGATGAAACCACCGCAGACGACAGGAAAACAAAAGTTGGTCATCTACACTCCGGGTGCTTTCAAGTTGTGTCATATTTAATAGGCTTTCTGGTTATATTAATGTGTGTCCTTTTGCAGACAGTGGTGAAACTGGAAAATGATAAACTTATCCAGAAACAGACCTGGAAGGGCAAAGAGACCTATATAGAGCGGGAGATCACAGATGGGAAATTAATAGTAGTAAGTGTTATTCTTTTACTTTGAACACAGGAAGAAGCCTGTCAAGCATTTAGCCTGCCATTTACGTTCTGTCCTTTCTACAGAAATGCATTATGGGAGACGTGGTTGCAGTGAGGACTTATGTAAAAGTATAAAACCCTTGGCCACTGGATTGCTGGATGACTCATTTTCAATGAGTCTATATAGCCTTCCAACTTCAACAGTCTCTGACATGTCCTCACATGTGCGTGTGAAAATCTCTACAGACCTACTGTGCAACACAACTGCCATACCAGTTTTCCACAAGAATATGTTGTGACTTGAATAAATGCTTAATTTGCCATGAGTGTTTCTGGTTCCTTGATTAGGCGAGCATTGAATCTTTTACTTTAAATGTTGGTAGACTACTGCCTGTCTTAATAGTAGTACTTAAAAGCAGGTGGGGGTATCTAAAGAGAAAACGCTGACACATGGCTGCCTGACCAGCGCGCACAACTGGACCAAACTTCATAGCTGCTGCAATTGGACTGGAGGCATTTGAAGGGTGTAAAACTTGACCACTATGCCTGGCTATGGTCCCATCTTTCATCTCATAACTTTATTAAAAATGTCATTGTTTAAAATCGTTTGAGTGCATGAAGTTTTCGTTGCGCAAGTTTAAAACCATAGTATAACGTTTTGGCTCAAATTGACTTGACCAACTTTTCATTTTACTGTAAATAAACTGCATCCTTCGCTTGAGTGGACTTGTATCTCTGCAAACTTACTTGGCTTGGAGGAATGTTTCCATGGAAATGCTTTTTTTTTTTTTTTTTGGCTCAAATCTTCCGCAGTGTGGCACAACTTGTAGAATGTAGTATGGTTTAACTTCCTATTTCCATGGAATCCTACAAGTGACTTGCACCTTTTATAAAGTCACATACTGTACCTTTAAGACTGGAGCAATGATCAAAAAGCACTATCGTTGCCAAATGGATACAAAATCTAAGGGCGTTTCCCAACTGCCAGGATCCTCGGCTTCTGAACCATTTCGGAGAGATCCACGTCAACAGACCGCCGACAGTGTAGTGCTCTAATTCCCCCAAAGCCCTCCACGTCCTCCACGCTCGACTCCTCCATTTGGCTCATTTACCAAGGATGCACCTGTGGATTCTTGGCCGCCTCGGAGCGCTGCAAATTACTCACAATGCAACTTATACGAATTTTCTTTAAGCAGTATAGTTCACACAGTTCACAAGTCACCACACAAAAACGAAATTTTGCTTTTTTTGCCATCATTGCTGCAGATAAAACACTAGAGACGGCGCCAGGGAAAGTCTAATAGTTTGGAGTTGAGGGAGGTAATGTGTGTCAGCCTAAAAGTGATAACAGATGATTCACTTGGCCTTCATTATTCACGTGTTTGACATACAAAGATAGTTCTGAATACTTTTCATATGTAAAAGTATTGATTTTTATAACAATTTTGAGTTCCATCGCGTTTGAGCTGGTCACGTGACACGGCGCAGTCGCTCCCAAAAGACCAGTATTAAGCCCTAAAATAATCACGTGACCGCATAGTCATAAAGTTAAGTTTTACGGAGGGCTTGTAGGATGCAGTCATGGATCTATTAAATATACAGTGTGCGTTTGTCCCTTACATAATATCTTCTGTAAATAAATGGTTTAGTCTGCTTCAAAAAAAAACTTGACTCCAAAGATAGGCTATGACATCCACATTGTTTAAAGATCTAAAAAACAATTTATAGCACAAAATGCACATCTCCAGCCTCAAACCGTCAGACTGTGGTGAGAAGGTTCCAGAAGAATCCTAGTGTTTATAAGATACTGTCAAGTTCATCAAAACTGTGAATCATGGCATGGTTTTTATTTGCTTTTTAGTTTTTCATTGTGTATTCATCTTGATTTTTTGTTTTAATGACCAGCTCTTTTGTCTCTTAGTGCTAAATAATGATCGTGTATGAGGTGTGTATGTAGTATTTGCTGGGGTAATTTTTAGTTATTGTGTGGTTATTTAATCATTGTCTGGTGCAGATTTGGTGTATTTTGGGTATTTTCTCGCTTTTTATAACCTGGCGCTATGCACAATTTTTACTGTTGCCATATCAACATTTATAGCACTGTATTAGTGATTACATCCACAATACACTGCCCTCAAAGTTGTAATAATCTTTTATAAGTACACAAATGCAATTTATAAACTTTGGTCTAGAGTTGTTGACATTTTTATAATACTTGTGATGTTAGTGCTAACTGCTAACATCACTGCCTTTACTAGATAAACTCAGTGTTACTATTGTTAGTATTTTATTAGGATTGAAATAAGATGTAAATATGTTTCTTGCTGCCTCCATCAGTATTTCACATTCATTATGATCTGTGTTTGTGAGTCTCATCCACGTGGGGCAGGCTGGGCTCTTGCTGGGAGCTGTTCTGTCTCTAGAGGTTTATCCTGCGCAGGACAAAAGGGCAGGAGCTTCAGATTTTAGAACAGAAATTGCTCTGACTGAAGAGAGGAACATTATTTGACTCTCGCTCCAACGCGACGTTTTGAGGCCATCTGAACTGGCCTACCTTTTCACGCTTACTCTGGAATATAGTGTTAAGTTATTTTGCTTTTTGTGCACGGGTGTTTTTCTACATCAGTGCTGTTTTCACATTACTTTTTAGAGGTGAGAAAAAACTTATTTGAAAAAAAATGAAATGAATGTACTCGTGTAAACGGCTCTGTGAGCGTGCAGGTGAGCGTGCAGGTGAGCGTGCAGGTGAGCGTGCAGGTGAGCGTGCAGGTGTGCGTGCAGGTGAGCGTGCAGGTGAGCGTGCACGTGAGCGTGCAGGCAACTCAATCCTTCCTGAGCACGGCAGCGCTGGTGTGAGTGTGTCCGAAATAACGGTTGAATTGTTGACTTCAGAATAAAGTGAAAAGTGTCTTGGCATTAAAAGCATTTCTATCTTTTTCAGAGAAAATGCTACTAAAAGTTAAAATAGCCAACGTCCAAAAGTTTTTTCGAGTTCCTGAGCCGAATCTCAGCGCATTTCTGGATGCAGGTAAGTAATATAGTGTAATGACAACATTTTCATCTTGTATCTGGTAGCTAATGTAAACAAATGTAAACTCACAAAGAATTGTGCATAAACTGCTCAAATATCAGAACAGTACTATTCTTTACTGTCAGATGTGGTGCTGGGATTACAGCATTACAAAAATATTTAAACAGGAAAAACAGATATTTTAATAATTTTACTGTCTCCAGTGCAAAAAAAAAATGTTCAGTGGCTGAGTCACATTTTATTTACAAATTGTTCATATTGTTGTTCAATTTCTTTTTAGCATTTATTAAGTTTGTCATTCCACCTGTGACAGAAGGTGTGCGCATCCTTGACAGTTCTGGAACTGAGCTGGATGAGGTTTTCAAGGATGTGGAAAAAGATCCTCAAACTGGTGTTCTGACCATCACATATGATACTGGTTTGTATTGTGAGTAAAACATGATTTTAAGTAAAACTTGATCTTGCTTTGGCAACTCTTGAATTGTTTTTCCTAAGTCACTGATGATCTCAGAATACAGTATGTTTTTTTAATGGTTGTTTTACTTTTCTTCTTGTAAAGTGAATGTTGAGACTGTAGCCTCTCCTGGGCCATGTGCCTCTTCGCCCAGCAGTGGTGACCCCCCAGAACACAATCATCCTTCCTGTTAGTCCTGCTACGAAGCGTCAGCGGTTGGATGACGAGGCAAAGCATGTATGACTTAAGCAAAGGTTTACAGCTTATAGCCTGCCATTGTACACAGAATGTGTACACATTCTGTGTACAATGTGTACGCATGTGTACAGAATACTGTACACATGCCTTAGCATATGCAGCACATTTTGAAATGCTTGGTGGTAATACCAATTTTCTCTTTTCTTTTTTGTATAGTTGGTGAAAAGCATTCTTTCCAAAAAGCCCGGGGGGTAAAGGATAATAATGAAGTACAATCAAACACAGTCTTTGGCAGATGACACCTGAAAAAAAATAGTGAACATTCTTGCTGCAGACATGACAGAGAAAAATGGGTATGTTGTTTTTTTTGGTTTTTTTTTATTTATCCACAGCTTTTAATGTACAGAAATGCTAATATATCTGTCTAATTTTGCAGTACATCTCCACCCAGACAAGTGAAAGAAATATATGCCAGAGGGATTGTGAATTTGTTCCCCCATCTCAGGACCCCTTTTCAGACATGTGAGTTGTATATTTCAGTGAATTACCTTTTACCTTTATTCACAAAAAGTTTTTTTTTTTCTTTTTTGGCTACACCCAGGAGCATTATGATGGTAAAAGTGACAGTGGCTACTTGGCTTGGAGGCTTAAATACATTCAAAGATGCAATGCCCAAGAAAGATCAATTGAAGGTAACTTTAGAAAATCATTTGCTGTTTTGTGTTGCAGTTATCTTATTTGTGTGTTCTAGCCTCCACCACTGAAGGAATGAGTGATGAAGAACTGTTGGAAGGACCAACTGCTGGAGTTCCAGTGTCTCCCAGAGGCACCTCTGAGTGATGAAGAATGTCGAGAAGCCATGTCACTGATGAGACACTCAGCTGATGAAAACACAGTGAAGAAGAAAATGAAGCAAACTTTTGCTTATCGTCGAAGCATGGTCCATCACTTTGAGCACTCAGCCTTACCTCCTCACAGTTGGCACCCAAAGGAACAGGATCAGCCAGTACTTCATTATCCTGGACAAGAATGCCATCCCTTGTATGTCTAACTACTCTTTAAGTGCTTTTGATGAGTTGTTCAAGGCGCATTTTGTGTTTGGCACATCAAACCACACCATGTTGTACAACATGTGCACATTCATACAGACCACAGTTTACAATATTGATGTTGGCAAGGTGAGGGAGAGACCTCGTACTGCAGAAAAAAGAGCAAGGTTACTTCATTAGTGTTTCTATGCGCAGTGTTTGCTGGGCTGAGTTCGAGAGTTCAAATTTGCTTGTTAGGCATATCAAAGTGTTCCATGGGTTTCTTCCAGGAAAATCCCTCAGTCTTAGATTTGTTGAGACTGGATGTGGTCGTGTTTTTGGTTCCTTCTCTGGGTTTAGAACCCAGAGAAGGAACCTTAAATGCCAAGCACACTGACCATACTGCACTAGCTACTGAATTGGCTGATGCAGTCTCAGATGTTGGCGTTGATTGTCAAAGCGAGGCACACATGGTTTACATGGAAGCGAGGGCTTCAACTTCAGATCAGGCAAGGCAAGGCAAGTTTATT